>NNCF01128903.1:558887-577989 GCA_002313205.1 Laupala kohalensis | reverse complement strand
TATATATATATATATATATATATATATATATATATATATATATATATATATATATATATATATATATATATATATATATATAATGTGTGTAAATACATATTTCTTTTCATGGTTGTCAGGGTTGGGAAATTTGACTCAAGAGATATAAAAATATGATGCGATAATCTAGTTTCTCAGAAAAAAGTATATATACATGCAGTTTTGAATTCCTCAATTTATTGTGGTGTGGGCAGTGCAGCCGTTTTTATGATGGACGGTTCTTGAAAATAGCAGTGGACGTCCATTGTGGAATCTAAGGTTGAGTTCAATTGACGTATGCAGTCTAGAAAAAATCGATGCAATTTCATGACCAGCCATCACTTACGCTACAATTTAAATGGACGAACTATTTTAATTGTTTTCAATGACATTCGATCGCAGCTCAAGAACATTGAAGGGATATACGTATTGAAACTAATCAGTCCAATACAGGATGCTTTTGACTCTTAAGTACATCAATTCATAATGTAAAGTAGATCTATGAAAAGTAAGTACTTTTCCACATTGAAGATAATTTAAAATTAATTTCATGGAAATATAACACATTCACTCCAAGTTAATTAGAGCTATTTGTCATTGTAATCTTTTCAGCGAGGGCTAGGGGTTGTATGTCGGTTAAGCTAGGGCAGTCCAGCCGCGCCGAGAGTCCAAGCTGATGGCGGCTTTTGGGCACTCGTGGGGCACCCGTCCCGTCCCCGCCCCTGTTCCCGTGGCGTGGGCGCGACGGGGCGGGCTCCAGTCGCGGTGGGTCGCCAGTCCTTTTGCTCGTCCCGTCTCCATGCATCCTCCCAGCAGCTCGACGCGCCCTCCCTCCCCCTTCTGCACACTCACGCCACCAGGCGCCTCATTGCTGCCAACTTTGCTTTGCCGCAGAGTTCCAAGGGAGCGATGAAGCCTTGTATCACGAAATTGCTCAGAGAAAGAAAAAAAATCTTGTGTCGACTGCCAGCGAAAGTGAAGAGTGGACTTGGCCATCCATGTGTTACCTCACTTTCTTTCTGTTACGGCTTCTGAAAAACACCCTATGTCGGTATTCGCAGATTTCAGTCCGACATGCAAAATAGTGTTTTCTGCAGGCTTCTGTTCATTGCAGTTGGTGTATATTTTAGAGTTTGTGGTGCTTGATATTTTCAGAGTCGTCAAGGAAATTTTGGAAGTTAGAATTCATTGCATTT
The DNA here is from genome assembly GCA_002313205.1 of Laupala kohalensis. NCBI lineage: Eukaryota > Metazoa > Arthropoda > Insecta > Orthoptera > Trigonidiidae > Laupala > Laupala kohalensis. The sequence goes on along the minus strand of NNCF01128903.1, from coordinate 576,775 downwards.
CTTAGTGAACACAGGTGTAATTCGTGAAGTAAGATACCGACATCTAAGTAAAATACGGAATACGAAGATTTTTTCTATAAAATCTATTGCATATTGAAAATTTCATCTTCGTGTACAACTTCATAAGATATGAATATTATTTTCGGTGAATTACATACTTCTACTCATGATGCTATACTCGGAAAGTGTTTTCTATAACTTTCTTGTGATGTGTGTTATTTACAAACCATCGTGAAGTAAAACTCTGGTCATACAAATTTACATGGTGCAATACAAGAAACAATACGACGGCATAGAAAGCGTGAAGTTATTTATCGCCCACAACTTTCAGATAATAGGCCGATATTTCTTCCATATTTAACTATGATAACTCAGATGTTTTACAAAAGGAAAAAATTCACTACTACAATATTAATCATAAACGTAGTGAATCTAATAATCAACGGAAAAGTAATTTAAGTCTTTTGAAATTGATTGGAAACTATTGTCATGTAAAGAAGAAAAGAATCAATAGAATTTTGACAAAAAATAATTTTTAACTTACCAAAACTCACCCTAGATTTGTTTTTATAGGTCACATGTTCAGAACATTGTATTCTTTTTAATTGCCAAGATTGAAACGTTAGAGGTTTACGGCAAACGTGATTTTAGTTTACTACACGTCTCTAATAGATATCGCGAACTCTTTAATGGTTTGGAAAATAACATCGGATGTTAATGAGAAAAGATATCAAAATTATGTCTCCAATACTAATTTTCCAGATTGGAAATCCCTTTCTTCCAGAAGACCGTGAGTACCCGAAAATAGTCAAAAGATGCATGACCTGCGTGTGTCCTAGGCCAGAGGAATCACCTTCGCAGACAGCCCCTATCNTATAAGACCCCCCCCTCCACCTATCGCGCAATGTGCGCTGCCATCGACTCAATCGACTAATCGACGCGTAACGCCGATACTTGAGGTCACGTGTCGAAGGAAAGCAGGAATTCTAATAAGTTTCAAAAGTATTTGACCTCGGGGAGATAACAATTTTACTGTACGAGAAATGAAGGGGTATTACGATTCTGCGCTTTTAGTTATTCTATTAAAAATAATATTTTACAGTATCAAGAATCCATGTTTTCATTTTGTCCTGTAAAAAGAATTCATTCAATATTGTAGACCGCTCTGATGTACACTGATTTCACGATTTTATGCCAACTCTTCTCGTTCCCTGTATATTACATACCATTAGTGAATTTTCTCGTCCAAGTTCAATCCCAAAGCGGTTCGGGAAGAGAGAAGACCGTCTCGTTCACAGCCATAGCTCTGCTCCTCAACTGCTTAACAGTACACGGCACTACTAAAACATCAATTTTTGCCTTCACGGCCCATTAGCCGAGCGTCGGCCGCGGTGGTGCGCCAAATGACGCAGCAAATCTCCGGCTCCTTAGCGCGCGGCGGCACGCCGCCAGTCGTTCGTGTGCTCGCGACGGATGCTTCCCGGATACGCGACGCCAGCCACGTGATGAGATATACACGTGATTATCGGGTATTATTGCGACGAAAGGTTTCTATACCTTCATGATTCTTTGCGAAAACTTTCAAAGTGTATGGGAATTCCCAACTTGGATTTGAGAAAATAGAGACACGTTCTTACTGAATAAGTAGTTTTAAAGAAACCTTCCACAATGAAGTCATTTTAAAATGTGTGGATCCTGAGAATGCTTTACATTTTTAATGTTCATCAGTTTAGAAAGTAATTAATCCATCTGACCTTTAGTATTACACTTGCGAGTATTATAAATCAAAATGACATAAAGATAATTTAAAATTATACCTATCTGTGATTAGAAGAAAGGTGACTTTGTTGAAGAATATCCTTGTATTATTTGTCAAAAAGACACCTTTATTGACTGTTTTCAATTACAAGTGTAGATTATATTTTATGCGATGATAAAATCACAAGTCAATCTGGCATTAAGAAGAGTAAATATTCCAAGGTAAATCTGAGCTCCAATCCCACGGTCCAACGATGTCTTGAGCCGGAGTACACTGGATGCTTTGATTTTAATCCGTGCATAATTTTCGGACCGATGAATTGAAAATGGAGTGGCGTTCTCTAAACGAGTGACTGCAGAACTCATACGCGTAGTCCCGTCGGAAATAAAGGAGATATATCGATTTTTAACTGAAATTCGTCTAATTCCGCATCCAAACATTCATTATTCGAGTGAGTGCAGCAATGTTTTCTATTTTCAAAGTTGTGGCCTGGAGATGCAGCATTGGATCGCCAAAGTCGTGAAGCAGAGGATTCACGAGGGTGCAGCATTAGTGCGCCATTCTTCGCGGCGAGCTGCAAATTCCGTTGCGCACGCGGACGCAGTCTTCCTACTCCCCGGCTTCCCACCCACTCCCTTTCGCCTTTATTCCTCCTCCTTTCCTCCAGCGGTCGCATGGTCGAGTCGTCTTTGCTTCGGCTAAGACCACGCCGTAACCTGAGCCCAGTGAAAAGGTTTCACTCTGTTCCGTATGTTCAATTCAACCTTCCCCGGAGTCATCAATTCTTGAGAAGGCGATACTCCCTTCCAAACCTCGACCCGTCCCAAAAGACCGTCGAGGGAGGTCTCATTGGCGGTCTGAAAAGACGGACGAGTGAAAAACCTTGCCTTGCCTTTCGTCGCGCGACTGCACAACCGCGTGCGCACACCCCCAACCCCCCTCCCCCCACCCATTTGATTTTCGTTCTTCACATCCGTCGTCAGTTCCCAAGCAACAAACTGACGAATTCTTCGACAAGTTACGTCCCAATTTCTGTTATTGCTCACAAGTATGACCCATTATTTCTTGCAGTGCGACCATCTTTTGCTTTTCATTGCGGCTACAACATGTTAGTTGATCCTGTAATGTTACAAAAGCGAAATTATGGCACCATTTTTCCACTAATTACAAATTGTTCATTGTATTTTCCCCATTTAAGATATAAATAAATGTCTATATTTTATTCAAAACGCAACCTGGACCCTGTCTTTTGGCGTCCATGTGACGCTTGTACCTTGTTCCCATCCTCCCGACCGTCGGGTCGCTTAGCGCGAGGGCGGGCGCCCGCAGCGCGTTGCGCGGTCGCGCGTAAAGCGAGCGCTGCGTGAAGGTTGGCGTGCAGCCGTGCCATCGGAGCCACACGCAGCCCGCACCTGTGGCATCTACCCTCTTTCCTCGTCATCCCATCCAGAATCAGCAACTCGAGTGCAGTCACTGGTGAGTACTACTCGTAAACGAGATGGGTCATTCTCTGAACGCCAAAGTGGTTTCAGTGACGATTTTTTGGGTTTTTCTTTTTTTAACGGCAACTACTGACAATCGTCACTCTTGAGTAGGTAAAATGCAAACATATAAATGTTATAAAGTATTAGAAGCATCGAGGTGAGTGAGATTATTTAATTGTTCCTCTATGTTTTTTAATGACTGTAAGTTATTCAGACGAAAGATATAAAACTAGCTATAGTAAGTTCTCTGCATTTACAATAACACATCAGTATGTGTGGCATATTATAATCATCCAAGTCAAGGAATTGGGCTATAGTTTTAGTCCGAGTGTAGCTTCTCATCTTTGAATTCTCATTTGGCACTACACGGCTTCAGTGCATCCAACAAATAGTTGTTATAGATTCTTTTGTAAATAAAATTTTAATTGGATATTTTCAGAATTTACCTCAGTTGAAAACTTTTTACACCATCGTCTTAAATATATATCCTTAAGTTCCTTAATTTAATTTACTTTAAAGAATACAATATGGTGTGGTAATCGTCTAAATTGTATGCGAAGCAGTCGTTTTTACCATAAATGAACTCCCTTGCCCATAATCTCTATTGCTCTCCTGACTCCTGTCATCTTAAATTATAGATACCCAAGTTTTCGCTTGAATAGCTATTGACTCTGACGACTTTTATAAAATCTGGGTATGCTGCTGTTTAACTAGTTCTGTTCTGCATTGAACATATGAAGCAATATTTTTATGATGGCTGACTGCTTTGTTATTGTAGGGTGAAAAACGAATGTGTTTTAAGTTCCTCGACGCATTGTTTATTTGAAATTTTATAATATGAGATATCACATTGGTTGAAACCAAATTTTACCCTTTACTTGATACTATTCTTGTAAATGTATGTTTATTTTTTTATTGATCCAAAAGCACAATGTCATAAACAGTTATGAATTATAGTATTCTCGATAGTCGTAAAACGTTAAAATTAGTCGTGTTATATTACTCTTGGTCCAAATAAGTGAGTTATTTCTATTCATTTATAAGCCGAAAACGATTTTATATGATTTTTTAAAATATCGCTATTACCAGAGGTGGGAAATTCGTAACATTTAGTATAAGTTCATATAAAATAATTTCCCGCCTATAAATGAAATCAAAGTCTCTTGACTATTAGGACTGAAGAATATAAGACGAGACGACTTTCAACGTTTTACAATCATTCACCATTCGTTACTCTGTACGTAAGCTTCCTTTTCGGTTAACAAAAAATGTAAATTTAAAATAAATATTTACAAGATATTTCTCAATAAATGTCAAATTAAATTTGCGTTCTTGTATTATAGGTTTTTAAATGACGAGATGTGGAGAAACGTCGAAAACACTACCTATCTTTAATAAACACAGCCTATCTAGCCTATCTTTTATAAAAATCAGCAACCGTGGCAAAAAAAATATTTCTCCACGTCGATTAACGGAGAATAGAATAATAAGAAGTTCGGTATATCTCTCTCTTTCGTCTGGGTCCTCTATTCGAGAGAAAACTGGGATGACTATAATTTTGAGGACGACAGTAGGTGAAGGAGTGTGCGGTGAGTGATTTCATAGTAAACATCATAATAAACATCTGATTTTTTTATTGGAGAGAAGCACAGCAATGAAAACATCATTAGAGGAACAACTTTAAGAAAATAACACCGACCAGTTTGTTGGATAATCTAAATGAGGGAGTGTGATGAGTGAGAACACCTTCACTGATCGCTTCATTCGTCAATGATTCTCCGAATACAACTTTTTCCAAAGAAAGCTGCCGTATTCAACATACAAACTACACTTTGACAGAGAAAAATCATAAAACTTTTATCTTCACAAAATTAATTTCATTTGCATTGTAATAAAGAAATAATTATCATTGATGCTTATTGAACATGAGAGAATTATGGATTATACAATGACATCACTTTTACTGTACGTCACTAAAACGTCATGACAGAACACCATCAAACACATTGAAATCAATAAAACTTCATTAATTTTATTACTGAATCAAATTTAATTTACCAATAAAGTGTCCATTGTTAACTTACTAGAGTGGTTTAAATTTTAGATGAATTAAATTATTGAGTTATTTTTTGTATCGTAATATCGCCGCACCAACTTTACGAGAAAGAAATTAACATAATACACAAAATGATCATTGGTACAAATATGGCCTTTAGCAGCAGTAAAAATTGTTGGTGTAGATCCTATTTTGTTCCCATACTAATGGCACGGATATCTGGTTAGTATTTACAGAAATATTTATTCTTTAAAATCTTGTATTCATGAAGCTATCATATTAGTTAACATTATTAATGTTAGCAAAGATTTTAAATAATTGTTTGGTCACCTATTAACATTTCCTTGGAAATTATGTTTGAGCGTAAAACACCAAGTACTAAACGCAACGAATATTCTTATTCGCCAACTTGTGAGCAATGGAATTTATTTGTCATGCTTGCGAGAAACAACGATCCCGCTTGAAAAAACTTGCAAGTGCACAAAACACACAATTCTTCCAATTCGGTTCTGATACAAAATAATTAAAAGAGGAATTCTTATTCAAATATAGCAAGAGAAGCAAATCTATCAATAGCGAGACATAACTGAGCCCTGTAGCATCACACTCACAGAGCGGATACACATTTATGTCAGATATTAAGTCATCCCTCTTCCTCATATTTCCAATTTGGGAGGAAAAGAGTGTGAGTCTGCTACTTCTTTTATCTCTGATCATTAAAACACGAGAAGAAGGAAGTCTTGATTACATTTACGTACTTACACTAGCATTTTTTTCCAGAGGTGATTTTTCTTCGTAGTGCTTGCAAATAGAGTACGCCTTTTATATGCCATATTACCTCCATAAACGTATAATGGGAAGAGTGATTAAAAAGTATCTTCAAAAAACAAAAGTAAATAAAAATCTACAAAATACAAAATTTCAACTACAAAACATGTTTAAACTAAAAGACTTTATTTTACCCTGCAGTGAAGAAGAGAAATTGTGCATCATAATTAATAAATAATCCATTTAAGAGAAGTTTAGTACAACATTAATAACATGAACCAAAATAATTTATTATAAAAAACGGTGAATTAGACTCTTACTGGAATTGACCTAAGATAGTTTATTCTCCAGAAGCAAATGTACTCGGAGCGAGTAAAACTATAGTCTTGTGGTATAGTGAATTCACTTATCAATCGCATCTTATTGGCTAATGCAAATGCTCGAGGAACAGACTGCTAACATGGCTGACTTTCACGTTTAGAAATGAGTGTGCTTCACCCAATTCAATCGTCAGGTACAAGTTACATACAAATACATTCATTTTTTAAGAAAGCCTTTTGAAGACGGTATGTAACTGTCAGAACAACAAAGATATTGTAATCCTCAAAGCAGACAAAGGTAACGCGACAGCGGTACTCAACATCAATGAATATGAGGAGAAAGTACGAGATTTACTTAACACTAGAACTTACGGGAAACTGTCACGTGACCCAACAGCCCGTATAATACGAGAAACGAAGAAAATCAAGTTGTCCACGATACCTCTTCAGATTCAGAAATCTCTTTCCAAGTCAGAAGCACCAGCTCCTAGATTCTATGGTCCTCCAAAAATCCATAAACCAGATGTACCGCTTCGACCTATTGTCAGTGCAATAGGCTCTCCCACCTACCACATTGCTAAATATCTATCTGAACTTCTCTCTCCACACATAGGAAAATCTGATTCTCACATTCACAATTCTTCGCAATTCTTTAATAAACTCCAGAATGTCTCTAAAACGCACAGATATATTAGTCAGTTTTGACATTGTGTCTCTATTCACCGTGGTTCCGATTACTGAAACTATCATCCTTCTTAAAAATATTTTCAGTGATGATATCATCAATCTGTTTCGTCATGTACTTACAACCACATACTTTCAATGGAATGAAGAATTCTATGAACAAGTTGATGGAGTTTCCATGGGAAGCCCACTCAGCCCGGTCATCGCCAACTTTTATATGGAACACTTCGAATCCATTGCTCTACANTACATAATACTCTTTATAAGCCGTCATGTTGCTTCCGCTATGTAGACGACACTTTTGTCATATGGAGTCATGGAAGTGAAGCCCTAACTGACTTTCACGCACACATCAATAGTATCCATCCAAACATACAATTCACAATTGAAACGGAGAATACCGGAGAATTAGCGTTCTTAGACGTTCTTGTGAGTTCGGAAGGGAGACGGTACACTAGGTCACAAAGTATACAGAAAACCCACTCACACTGACAGGTATCTACATATAAATTCCAACCACCGTCCCAGTTAAAAAAGATCAATGATGAAAACTCTCGTAGACAGAGCCATATGACTTTGTGAACCGTTACATCTGGAGACGGAAATGAAAAACATACAACAAGCTTTACGCCCCAGAAGAAAACAGACTACAACCACCCTTGGTACTGACAAGGAGAAGCAGATCTTTCTACCTTTTATTAAAGGTGTCACTGACCGCATTGGACGCATATGCAAAAAACACAATTTGAACCCAGTTTTTCTACCCACTGCCAAGATTGAACAAAGTCTTCGCCCAGCAAAGAACCGCAGAGACCCTTTAACATCAGCAGGTGTATATAGAATTCCATGTTCCTGTGGCTCGGTGTATGTTGGCACGACTCAACGAAGTGTTAACACACGGATTTCTGAACATAAGAAGAATTTCCGTCTGGGCCACTCTGAGAAATCGGCAGTGTCGCAGCACGCCCTTCAACCGGGACATGACATCGAGTTCAACAAAACAGAATTATTATCATCAACTACCCATTATTATTCTCGTCTCAATATAGAAGCCATTGAAATATACAAACATAAAAATAACTTCAATAGAAAAGAGGAAGGTTTAAAGGTACGAAAAATCTGGTACCCTGTCCTTCGGCAAGCATTCCCCAAAACTTTCCACTTTCCACGACAGCATGGTTAACAAGCTGCAAGCACCACGTCACCCATGGACGCCACGCCTAGCAAGCAGCCTGCAGTTGTCGCCTCGGTCTACGATCGGGTTGCGTCATCCAGCGGTGCTGAAACGCATGCCTTGCAAGCGGCAAGCGCCACGCCGCATGCTGACGCCAAGCGCGGTGAGCTACGTGAATTATCAGCAGTCACCACACCCGGCGGCCAGGTTACGTCAGCCGCGGGCGCCGCAGCGCCCCTGACTCACCCCTACTTATGGTGGAACACCCCTGGCCCCGCTGCAAGTTGCATCTAAGACTTCGGCCCGTGTGCTACGTCCTCGCAAGTCACGTTCCCATTGATAATGGTTACCGCAGTTGTAACCGAAACGTCTGGTGAAAACCAAATCAGACCACGGCTACTTAGCCCGGAAAACTCTTTCATTTTACATAATTCTGGCCGTGAAAGCCTTCATTTATTTATCAGAACGAAGTTTCAAAAAGTAATTGTAATACAACTTACGCTTCATTTCTGCAGAACACTTTGCTACGCGACTGAATTTAGTTCACGTCACTGAGTGGCTACTATAATGTCATTAGTTTATTTATAAATCGATAAAAATGAAAACCTTCATGTGTGACGAATTTTAGACCGATTTCTGCACTTCCACTAAACCGCTTTGAAAACAATTGTACTCCACACAAAGGTGTATGTAAGGGGGGCTTCTGTATCATAACTATGTATAGCTAGCAAACTGAGGACAGTCTTTATTGTACCAACTGCGGAACTTACGTACTAATTATCGCGGTCTTGATAGCTAAGACGGAAAAAGCGTTAGATTGGGTGAATTTTGTTATGCAAGTTCGATCCTTGCTCCGAGCACTAAAATATTTGCTGAAAAAAATAAAGGCTAATATGAATAAGTGCTTTTCTTAATTAGGGATTTCTAACATTAAAACAATGAGAAACATACAAACGACTTTTAATTTATCATTCTTTGATAATGTTGCTAACGCTCCACAATTACCAAGTATACTTAATTAGGGAGTTGCGGTCACCTTCCACATAACACAGAATGGCTGGGTCTTTGAGAATCAACTCTAAAGCTTCGTAATTCACCCACTACAGAAAACCCACGAGCGATACTCTCGATAGCGACGAAGCATTCAGGGTAGACACACAAGCACTATTAATGGAGCAGTGCGCTTCAGAAAGTAGTTCGAAGCAACGCAAGGCTGAGAGCGGGGCTTGCACTCGCCATTGTCACCGCGCCGGAGTGAAGGTAATGACAGTGGTGCTTCAAGATCATGGAAAGTACAGCGAATGGCTGCACGAAACCGTAAACTCCCAGTTTTAGCTCCATTTTATCACGTTGCACGTATTAACCACTAGGGTAATCACCATGCGGCGCTCAGTTTACTTGGAGGACAAGGCTGATCCGCATACAACATCGGAGGAAAACGCCGTGATGTTCTTTCAGGATCAGAGAAAGTGTTGGTTCTAAACAGAAGAGATGAGAACAGTGCGGTCATTTGTTCCTCGTTACCTTCGGAACGACAAAGCAGTAAACTGGAGGAGAGTCCATTTTAATTGCGAGGTAAGTGAAGTTCATTTTCTTTCGGGTAATTTTACATTTTATGATTCGGTGAGAAGAATTCAGGTATATTCAGTAACATGCTACAGCAGTTACGGTATATTATCTCTGTTTTGGTCATGAGGATCAACTATGTTGAAACTGCTGAAGGGTAATATAACGATATAATATTCCATGACCATGTTTCATGATAATATGAAGGGATACGTCTTTTTTAAATTAGGGAACATTATACAATTTGTTAGTATTCTCTTAATATTATACCAATACCGACCTACTTTTGTTCTTGTCTTAGTAGTGTGCTGAAATGTTGAATCCGCCTCTGCCTTAGGACCCTTGATCGGAATTGGTGGGATGCTCCCTTGCTTGCCTCCAGAGTAAATTATTTTTTTGTCCTCCGTGTGTTCATACGCAGTCTGTAACTACTTATTTCCAATAATTTAATTATTATTATTATTATTATTATTATTATTATTATTATTATTTTTATTATTATTATTATTATTATTATTATTATTATTATTATTATAAATCCATACTTGACTAGCTTCGAAAAAGGAATGGAACCTTAATTTCAAATTCTGCAGAACTCGAACAGAAGTCGAAAGGAACGATTGCGGCATATTTGTTCTACTTTTAGTAAATCAACTAAAACATGAAATATTAGTCGATTTGTATTAAGCATATGTTGTCTTGAATTTAATAATTTCTTCAATTACAATTCGAGGGACGAATTTTGAATTTGAGGAAACTTTTTAAGTTTTTGAGAAAATTGAACTTTGGATAAGAGGTGGTAATGCTAATATAGGGCATATATGTACATTGTTAATGCTCCAATATGAACATTAAAGAATGTCGCTATAATATATTTTAGTATTAACTCCTTTTACAAGGCTTATATCCATCAAAATTTTTCATAAACAATGAGAAGTATGATTCGAGATATTGGATGATTGTGCATAATGAATTATTGGAAGAAATTAATCCCACGTTTTACAGATAGTAAGAAAAGATTTAATTACTACTTTACTGCATTCAGTTCTTCGGAGTTAAACGTAGTGAAGTGGCAGTGTGTTGTTGTAAATATTTCATTTTATGCTCTTTAAATAATGGTTGCGAAACTACATTAAGTAAAATTATCGATGGAAATAAATGTTCCATTTGTCTTCTTCAATAATTTTTTATTCAATCGGCCTGTAGGAACATATCGTGTGAGTGTATTCATACTTTCCCGTCTTCATCAATAAGTGTTGACAAAAAGAAAGTATGGTTGGTCAAAAATTATGTCATCCCTGCAGACAGGAAAATGAATTTTACAGAATGACATTTTCCCCACATTTTTACCCCGAACACTATTATTCACCGCTTAATTTGGAAATAATCCGCTGTGATTACACTAAGTCGGGTGGAGGTAAATGATGCGTGCAATTATGCAAGAAGGTGGACTAAATATTAATTATTCAAAAATTGTTTTAAAAAACTGGAGAGAATAGTGAAAAATTTGTGTAGTTGTCGAGAGTAGAAAGAAAGGATTTTTAAATTTTTAACAAATAACGTGTTAACTACTGTTCTGGGAGACGAGAAAATTTGATAATTTATAAATCCATGACGAAGGAAATGAATTTTAATTTTGGGAAAACAGTTTAGAAACGTAACACGACATCATTTACGCGCGATTCATCGGAAAGAACTAGTTATCCTATCAATTCCAGGGACATTTTTAAGAATCATGCTTCTCGTATTAATTTTGTGTGAATTGAGCGGGATTTCTTGATCATGACAAACAATGTCTTTCAATTTGTGTCACATACAAGAAAAAGGGGAAAAACGATCCAAAAACGTCGAAGTCGTGCACGTCACCGGAAACTCATTCAATTTATCTTAACGCGTTACAATTCAATTCTAAAAAAAGAGCGACTCAAACGACTTGTTTATCAATATAAAATATATTTTGCTAGGTGGAATGTAGAACATTGACTCATGCTTTTGCAAACGTTTCATAGGTATTTCTTTTGAGCTTGTACACAAGATATTTTTGCGTAATTACTCAGATTAGGTTTTGGTCCTTGAAACAGAAAAAATTGTGTTAAAATCGATTTAGCTGTTTGTCCGTCCTTGCTTAGAATTAGTAAAATATATTGGACCCTGTTACTTCATATTTTTCTTCCCGTGTTTACACTTAATCCAAAAATTAACTTGAAATCTTACAAAAAAATAACAATGTTAATAATTTAACAAACCAGTAACAAATATATTCCTATAAGCGATGCTCCGTTGATATGTCATGTTTATTTTATTTCAATTAAATAAATTTGTTAAGATGATCCATGTCTGGTTAAGGTGATCCATGTCTGGTTAAGGTGATAAATCGTTCAACCTCTGCATTTTGCTTCCCCGCAAGAACTCCTTTAGTGGGCCAAATACCGAATTGCAGCGAATCATTCCAATATCAGTTTTTCACTTCCTCGCGAAGATGGGATTATAACGGAAAGGCGTACCTCTTAATTCAAATAAGTTTTCAGAACATATTTTCACAATACGCCCCAATCATTTGGATTATAATATAACATTAAATAAAAAGATTTTGAATATTTCGGGTTTCTACATTTAAGAAAAAATTAAATGAAGAGCCCTAAAGTCCCTCAAAAAAAAGATTAAATAATTGACTAGATCCAATTTATTTCAGAAATACCAAATCTGGTGTAAACAGTGCAATACATTGGAAGTGTCTAACCTAGAGCATTATCTAAATTTCAGAAGCGTGAAGGCTACCCACTATATTGTCACTACCCGTTAAATGGTGTTGATGAGACTAAGAATTGCTTTCACGCTCTGTCTTCCCATGTGATTCCCCATCCGTGGTGTCTAGAAGATGTGAAAGCGACTCAAAACCACATGAATGGGTAACGTCGAGTGTAATCCATCAACCCCCAACTAATTCTAATGACGATGGGGATAATGACATTTCAACCTTGCAGAGACTTTCGATCGGGACATTATGGCACGAAGAACTCCTTCCTCAGTCATCAAAAATAACAAACTTAGAAGGAAAACTATACTCAGTTTCCTTTCATCGTTTTGGTGAAGGATATTGTCGTTAGAGACTGGCTCAAAAATTCCCTTCCAAATCTAAACATAAAGGTTAAGCTATAACTTGTTTTTCAACTCAACATTTCCTGAAACGAAGTTGGAACCAGCAAGTAAAGGTTGTAAAAGTCACTCAATAACAAATAATGGCAGGTACTCTTTAACGTGTGTAGAAATAAATCAATAAATAAATATGTACTTTGAGGTAGTGATTGAAAGTAAAATATAAAAAGTGAAATATTTTGGTGGTGAATAGGTCAACTGCAAATTGGCCTGGCTACAAATTGAATGAAAAATAAACTAGGAACTCAAATTATCGAGTTAGTAATTGATAAAATTAGTGGAATTTCTTCCCGGAGAGTGCATGTGTATTGCTTTTGAAGTACTATAGATAACACTCATTATAACATTTTGTATCATAATCAAGCATTTATACACATCAATTAATAAATACGTTGTAACTATCAAACATTGAGAATAGTATACGCTTCGAACTAGTTCAGGATCTACTCATTTTTATCGGATCTACTGACTGAGTAAATTATGTTATGTACTCCTAGTGTAGACCATATGGGCTGAAAATCAGAGGAGTGAAGAGAAGTGGAACAAATTCGTAATTAACTATTGCGTCGTACCTATTATCTCGTAATACCTCATACCAGAAACTGAAGCAAAATACCAGTGTTTCGTTCTGACTGAGATGCTAGTGCTTTGAATGGTCAGTTTTGCTGGACAGGTTTGAGCTAGAGTAACGGATTCGTATCCCGGTGTCACGTAAATAATATCTTCACAAATTAAGTAATTCTAAGAATCAACTGAAAATAACAAATAAACCGATTAAAAACGCGTTCACTCGCCTCCTTAGTTGTGAAGTGGTTGAGGCCTTCCAGGCGTAAAATGTCTATGGGTAATTTCGCGATTTGTGGAATGCGAACAGATAGTGCAGTTCGTCTGCGTATCTACATAGAGGGCAGGATACCTGGCTTCAATTCCCGACCCGTTGCCATTTCACCCCACCAAAGTGTACATTTTATGATTGCGATAATCCCTGCTCCTTTGGCACGAGTGAAGTGAGAGCGGCATGACACTCGGGGCGATGCAGCTTCCCACCGGAGGATGCCGTCCCAGACAGTGGTCACTTGTTGCGCGAACTTAACACCAACTTCGTGTCAGCTGGAGCCGCGGGTGTGAATGTGCATGAGTGCTTGCTGTCTTCCGGGGCGGTCACTTGGCACGGCGTACCCCCTTTTCCGGTTCATCCCGCTCCATCCACGCATCACTCACCTGCGCTCATCCTCTCAAAATGATCACTTGAGCTTCCAGTGGAGGAGACACGTTAAATTGTATCCCCGATAATAAATGATACTCTTCCGCAAAACGCTCTTGTCAACGAGCTCAATATTGTTATAGCATTTCTTTAACCATGATGCAATTTCGTATATTTTGATTACAAGGACAATCTAGAAGCCTCACCATTGGAGTAGTCCTTCGCGGTCGGTGGTGGCGTTCCAACTTGGCTATTGCAATATGCACAAATAATCCTGAAGCCTTCATTTTGTCAGACAATTTCCTTTCAAGCCACTCATTTCTCGGAGTGAAAATTCACTCTTACCTTCGGTCCATATGTCGGGTGATATATTACTCAAAAATGTGTTCAATTTCCACTCGATGATCAAGTGAAAATCTATTCATTAATAGTGAATCACATCAACTTTTAGAGAATATATGTAGATAAAAAAATATTGATGAAATGTGTATCATTCATAAAATTTTGGGGTCTGTTTTAACAACTTTTCTTTTTCTTCAAATCATAAAGGATTTTTTTAGATATGTTGCTGAGGACTATTCTGAGACTTAATAAGCTATATTTGCTGGCATTTTAGAAAGTAAAAAGACAATAAGCGTAAATTGTAAGAAATCTATGAATAATTTAAAATTGGTAATTACACTAATCTATGTATTTTGATTATACATTTAACTATGCATGTGCGATGTACGATGTACGACGTATAATTTATTTTATCAATTAGCGTTTTAATCCGTTGTAAAATAATTGTAACTAAGCTAACTCATATCTTAATTAAGTTATGTAAATCACACAAAGCATTGAAAATTAAGATAGGCTTCATAATTTTTCGAAAATTCAGATGTGCAATCTACTTTAGGAAGTTGAAGTTAAATTTCTTGAAATTCCAATGAAACATGAAAAAAAGTGTAATTAGTCAAAATATGTTTTCCAATTTTTTTCTCAGACTTTGACATCAAGGGATATGGTTTTTGCGTTAAAAACGTAATATAAACAAAAACAAAACAAAACCTAACAAAAGTGTAAATGAAAATTTTCAAAAAACTGACGAAAATTTAAAAACTCCTGAAATATTAATTGGCTTTTGCCACAAAAGTACACATAGCATTAACGCACCAAAATAAAAGAAAAGAATATAAAGTTTTTTATTATAAGTATTGTGAAAATGTACCTCATAAATGATAGCGTACTCTTATGGGTTTGTTTTGTAATAGTTTGTTGGTAGGGATATCTTTCTCTTGGTCTATCTGTTTGCTTACTCAGAATCTTACAGTGAACCGAAATGTCTGGGGATTATGATGTATTTTTATTTCACTGACATTCTAAATTTTCTACCACCTAACAAGATATCACGAGGAAGAGACGTGAAACTTATACGTAAATGAAAATATACTTCACTTCAAGTCATTGTTGCGTACGTCGGGACAAGCAACGCCACATAGGCAGCAGCACCACTCACGGAACGGAGGCCAACGCAGGCTGCTTATCTGCGCGGAAACGAGTACTTCAGCAGCGCCACGGCTACGGCAGCGTTCCTCTCAAGAACAGAGATAAGCTCAACGAAAACCGGATCGCATCTGAAGTAGTGACAACTCTTGTAAATATTTGTAATTAATTGTATGTTAATAAATCTAATTGTGGATCGGAATACAACAGTAACAAATGAAGATGTTATTTATTACATCCATGGTTCACTTTCGTAACAAAATCTTTGGTTCTTTTAGCAGCTCGAACGTAACGTGCTTCCTCTACGCCAAAGTCTTCGAACTAGAGTCCATGTGTGACGTCGCAACAGCCTCGTACCCCTAAGGGATCCCGGACATCTCGTGCCACTTAGAGCTCGCACAAAGTTTTTTTTTAAAATATCAACTTAAAAAAAGAAATCAATCCTTAAACGTCATGCAATGAAGTTTCTTTATTACTTTGCATTTTAGAGGAAGCTGATGTCTTTTGAAGTTGATTATATTTTCCGTGTCTCTAGAGCACTGAATGCAACTATTATTCATTCTTTTGTGAACCTTAACTATTATGTAACCGGAAATTTCAAGTTATTTAATTAATTTCAGTACAGTCTGGTTATTTTTCCCTTTACATACAAAGTGTGTTCAGAAAATAACGGGAATCTTGCAATTTCGCAGGTTATATCAGTCCAATTCGCGCGCTTTTTTCGTTGTGTTGGTAAACGTCTCTGAAAACTATTTGTTCATTGGTTCGCCTTGTTGAATGTTCAGTCTGATGTCAGCTGTCAAAAAGGTTACTCGTGTTTTAGTACAATCGGCGATTTTTCATCTGTTTCAAAAATGGATTAGAGAATTTGCATTAAATTTTGCTTTAAAAATAGCGATGTTTTAGAAATGTTAAATAATTATCTTGGTGAGTCTGCTTTGAGTACAACAAGGGATTTACGAGTGGTATAAGCGTTTCCACGAAGGCTGTAAAGACGTAGAAGATGATGAGCGCTCTAGGACCCCCCCTCCCCCAATACATCAACAACCGATGAAAACGTGATGAAAGTGAAAGAAATGGTCATTAACGATCGCCAAATGACAATCAGAGAAGTCGCTGATAATGTTGGCATATCAATTGGCTCATGTCATGAATTTTTTTCGGATGTTTAGGTATGAAGCGCGTGGCAGTAAAATTTGTTCCAAAATTGTTGAATTTCGAACAAAAACAGCGTCGAATGGAAGTTGCTCAGGAGTCACTAAATGAAATCAACAACGATGCTGAACTACTGAAACGTGTCATAACAGGTGATGAAACATGGATTTGCGGATATGACGTCGAAACTAAAGCTCAAACGATCCAGTGGAGGAATTCTGGATCCCCAAGACAGAAAAAAGCTCGACAAGTGCGGACGAATGTGAAGGTTGTGCTCACTGTCCGATTTTAACAGCATAGTCTATCATGAGTTATTGCCACAAGGTCAAACGATCAATAAGGAGTACTACCTCCATGTTAAACGCCGTTTGCGTGAAGCAATCCGAAAAAAAAATGAACCGCCCGGATTTGTGGCGAAACAATTCATGGCTTTTCCACCACTATAATGCACATGCACAAAATTCATTGCTTGTTCGTGAATTCTGGGCCAAAAACAACACTGTTACCATGTCCCAGCCTCCATATGCGCCAGACGTGGCTCCGAGTGTTTTCTATGCGCAAAAATTAAGAGAACCATCAAAGGACAACGTTTTGCCACCATTGATGAGATAAAAATAGAATCCCTCAAGGAGCTGAAGGCGATAAGAAGGAAGTTCGAGAAGTGCTTCCAAGACTGGAAAAAGTGCTTGTTCAAGTATATTATCTGAAGGGGACAAAATTGATATTGTTGAATAAATATAAATTCGTTAAGAAAAACAACGAGGGGGTCAATGGGCTGATATGGCGCAGGTGGGATACACAATGCCTATAAGTGTATACCGTTAAGTGCCTGCATGCTGTCCCGTTAAATAGGGCTCTGTCAGTCAAGTCTGATTCTCACCTCCTAGTGGGGACCCCTGAGCAACACAACATGTGGCTCTCAGAACCTTAGCTTAAGATTCTGAGATGCTGGTAGCCATGGGTACCTTCTCGACTCTGGGCCATCTCATCGGAGATGGCAGCGGATGCGAGTCGGTTGCCTAAGCCAAATTGTGTTGTGGCTAACGAGAACAGGCGAAAGGCGAGTCTCCGGCGCCT
>NNCF01128903.1:542571-557348 GCA_002313205.1 Laupala kohalensis | reverse complement strand
GAGCTGATTGGAGAGTATCAGTGTGGATTTCGGTCGGATAGATCAACAATAGACCAGATATGTATTATGAGACAGACATTGGACAAATGTAGGGAAAGAAATATTACTACATACCATCTATTTCTCGATTTTACGTCCGCCTACGACTGTATTTGGAGAGAAGAAATGTGGGATCAGATGCATGAGATGGGAATACCTAAAAAGTTGGTAGGGATGTGCAAGCTAATGAATGAAGAGAACCAAGCCAAAGTTAAAACAGGTGTAAATATATCGGAAGAAATAAGCCTTGAAACAGGATTTAGACAAGGAGATAGTGTAGCCCCGATGTTGTTTAACGTAGCATTGGAAATAGCGTTTCGGATGGCTGGAATAGACTACCGTGGGAACATTCTGTATAGAACACACCAAATACTAGCGTATGCGGATGATATAGTGATATCAGGGAGGAGAGTGGAGGATGTGAAGGAGAAATTCATCCAGTTGGAAGAATATACCTCTAGGCTTGGTCTGAAAGTAAATGAAGCAAAAACAAAATTTATGACAGTCTCCAGAAGGAAAAATATCAAAGATACCAAAATTATCATTGGTAAACATAAATTTGATGTAGTACAAGAATTTATTTATCTGGGAACGTTGCTTACAGCTAGAAATGAAATAAATATGGAGATAGATAGAAGAATTACAAATGCTAATAAAGCATATTTTGCTCTACTTCCATTAATTAAAAACCATATCGTGCCACGCCAAACCAAAATTAGGATATACAAAACACTAATAAGACCGGTGATTATGTACGGTGCTGAGACATGGACATTAACAAAAGGAGTATGTGAAAGATTGAAAATCTTTGAAAGGAAAATTCTCAGGAGAATCTATGGAGGGGTTAAGGAGAATGGTCAGTGGAGAGTACGGTATAATAACGAAATAGCGCAGTTGTACCAAGATACTGACGTTGTCACGTACATAAGAGTAAGTAGATTGAAATGGCTGGGTCATGTTAATAGGATGGATGAGAGCAGAACTGTAAAGAAGGTGGTAAATGGCCAACTGGATGGAGTGAGGACAAGAGGAAGACCAAGAAGTAGATGGTGGGATTGTGTGGAGGAAGATTTGAAGAAAGCCAGGATTATGAACTGGAAGTTGGCGTCAAAAGACAGGGAAAAATGGAGGAGGCTTGTCGAGGAGGCGAAGGTCCATTTGGGACTTTAGAGCCAACTGAAGAAGAAGAAGAAGAAAAACAACAATTCCCGTTATTTTAACACACTTCTTATGTTAGTCCTAGTAAATAAATATTATTTAAGTACCGTTACATTCGACTTTAACGTATTATCATTACTTTTGCTTTTATTGATTTGAAAGCAATTCTAATCACATATGAACTAATTACATCCAACATTAATTTTATATTATGCCAACGTATTTTTCCTGCACACTTTTCTAAATTTCCTGGTAATTCTTATTTAAATTCTGATTTAAGTTTGTTAAATTTGTAGAAGAAATATTTGTCAATTTGATAATTTTGTATTTCTTTATTTATTCTATTTCAGTTTTCAAGTGGGTGTAAATTCTTTATTTTTCTGTAATATATCAGTGAATGAATAATGAAAATTTCGTGTTCTGACATTTGTATCTTGAGGTACAGTTATAATAAGGGAATCACTTTGCTGCATCTGTGATAAAATGACAATGCTTATAAACTTTATTGTCAAAAAAGCAGTTACAAACTTAATGTTGTTTGCTTAATTCAATTAACAACCTTTTTCTTATCCGCAAATTGGTATCATTTATTGCTTCGGGGTGATCTTTCGAGAAAAAGTTACGCGGTTCCAATGAGAGGAATGTAGAACATAAGGAAAAGGTACTGAAGAAAGTATATTCTACGAACATGTATGTGCTTGAGTTGGCTAGCCTGCTCCTGGCGTTAACTACAGATGTGAATGAGCGCTCTGTATTTTTCAGTTTAATCTTCCTAATTATTTTATTTTTCTCGAGTTTTTGTGATTAAATTCTTGTAATTAGTTCCTACCTTTATTTTAGTGTAAATATTTACTTAATTTGAGTGTGTTAAGTGGAAAAATCATTAAAAACGTTTCCTAAGGTTTATCATACCTAACAGACCTAACATCGTGTTGCTTTCATTCAATTGATTCTCAAACGTGTGATAAAGTTTACGTAAGAACAAACGGAATCATTAATTTAGTTTCTTGGTGCATCAGGAGTAAACATTAGGGTGCATTTAGATTTTCTTGTTCATATTCTATCACATAATAATAAAGAAACCCTGCCCCATTATTTCACCCAAGTTTTCGTCGTCATAATTCCATAGAATTATTACATTATTTCTTGATTTTTCGTATTTATTTACATTTTAACATAATATAGAGTAGTTATTGTCGTATTAATTAACCTCCAGTTGTCGACCTAAATAATTTAACATAATATAGAATAGTTATTTTCGAATTAAATAACCTCCAGTTGTCCTAAATAATTATTTCAGTTATTTCAGTCGTCGGTTTTTTTATTAATTAATTTATTTAATATCTCACTTGTAGCTTCCGTAGTAATAAATTTATTATTATACTAATATCTTACATTCAGTGTTAGTTGTCAGTTTTCGTGTATTTCCTTTTTGCTTTTGTCGTTAAGTTGCTAATCAACTTACAACAATGGACACAATTACATTCCTCGACGCATTTCAAGCTGACCTTCACAAGGTGTACAATGACTTGGTACATTATATTGACACACGGATCAGTACGCTGAGAGAGGTCAATAAGAACACGATCGGCAGTTGGACTACAGTCAAGAATTCTCGCCGTCCCTCCAAATGCTAACACCCGTTATACCAACGACTCATGCACCACACCAACTCTTCACTCAGAATAGGTTTAGTGTGTTCGGTGACATGTCCGTTTCCTCCCCTACCTAATCCT
This sequence comes from Laupala kohalensis, assembly GCA_002313205.1. Classification (NCBI taxonomy): domain Eukaryota; kingdom Metazoa; phylum Arthropoda; class Insecta; order Orthoptera; family Trigonidiidae; genus Laupala; species Laupala kohalensis. The sequence goes on along the minus strand of NNCF01128903.1, from coordinate 554,415 downwards.
CCTACTCGTTTCATCCCTTTCCGTCCAGTACCTAAACCTGATCACAAACCACGCACTGGTAATCACAGTCGCCCAAATCCACATAAAGTAGTACTACCCAGAGATGAAGCCAACACTTCCACGCAGAAATCAAACATGCTCATATTAGCTGATTTGCACGGTCGCCACATGTCCTTCGTTTTTCGTGGATTGCTTCCCAACAAGTTCTCATGTTTCGGTGTTTTCAAGCCAAACGCTCGTTAGGTTGAAGTTATTCGAGAACTGAATACCTACACTAAGCCACTCGTAGAGCGGGACACAGTAATCATCATAGGTGGGCAGAACTTGGGAGGACACTTCAACGCTTCTGAATATGTACAAAAACTAATTCTTACTTCTCAGAAGTAGGTGAAATAACGTACTCAATATCTCCAAATCAGTGTCCTCCAATTATATCCACGCACGTACCTAATTCCATGTTCACTTCCGAAACTAACGCCAGTGAAGTCATGAGAACCATCAGCTCATTAAAAAACATGTTAAATTCCGAGTCCATTGTTAAATTTTCGTCCCACGTTATATTAAATCCACTCATAAATATTTTTAATAGTTCTTTATCGGAAGGGGTGTTTCCTAAAATATTTAAGAGAGGTAAAGTGAAACCTTTACACAAGAAAGGAAACAAACTTAATGTTGGAAATTATCGCCCAATATCTCTACTACCCACTTTCTAAAAATCATAGAAAAATTATTCTATAAGCGTCTTCAAGATTTTTTAAATCAAAAAATAACATTCTCTCTGACCATCAACACGGTTTTCGGAAATCCTTTTCCACTACAAGCTCCATATTTTCTTTTTTTAATGATGTTACTACATCTCTTGACCGTGGAGAAAATTCTTAGGGCGTTTTTCTTGAGTTATCCAAAGCATTCGATGTCATCGATCACGAAATTCTCCTTTCCAAATTGCATTCTAGGAATTCGTGGACTTCCACATCAATGGCTAACTTCTTATTTAAAAGATAGATATCAACAGGTCGAAATTTCCAGTATTAAAAATAAAGTACTTCAGCGTTGTCTTTCTGAAACAAAGCCACTTACTTGCGGAGTACCCCAAGGTTGAATTCTCGGCCCCATACACTTTTTATTGTATGTGAACGCCATATCATATTCCACATCAGATTGCAAAATGGTACTTTTTGCTAATGACACTAATTTACTATGTAACCACGCCAACGCTCAAAACGTTTGGACCCTCGGAAGTAGATTTAAAATTTGCATCCGACGCGTGGGTACGCGAAAACCGGGCTTAAGAGCTACGAACATTGGAACTGCCTGTGGTCACTTATCCTCAGAAGTGGGATGTGACCCATGTTCACCGGATCAGGCCAGGCGGAAGTTGCGTATGGACTTGGGAGTCGAGGCGGGTGGCGCAGTGTATAGCACACCTGTGGGCAGAGCAGGAAGTCCCGGTTTCGAGTCCCGGCTCGTCGCAATTTTCACATATGTGTTGACGTTACAATAAATTTATTTATTTAGACGGTGATACCTTATATTTTTCATAAGCTTCTGTCTGAAGACAGGAAATTCTGTGAAATTCTCGTCTGACCATTCTCATAACTGAGATAGGATTGCATGGAAAGATAAATATATGTTACGAAATTCGCGAGAAAAATCATTAAGATAGAGATTGCATAGCAGTTATTCCGTGTATGTACATGGTTATGAGACAAACAGCTTCAATTATAACATATAAGGACCACATTTTCAACCCGAAGAGTCCATAGCCAGATAAAATAATGCGTGAGGTTCAGTATTATGTAGTTGACTTGAGCTAGTTATCTAATTTCTCTTCACCAATCACGGTCATTTGAATCAAGAATTTTTATGTATAACAAAATTAATTCAAAGTAAATGACGAGTAGTGATGATGAAGATGTTTCTTTTCTAACAACTTTGGACAGACTTTTGCATGGATAAAGTGTTGAAGGGATATGGTGGAATGATACACCTCATTACCTGCATGATGAGTGCCAATTAAGGGCATGGATCCTTACACAAGACCGGAGACCCCCGACCTTATTAGTTCCCTGTCATAGGCCACATTCAGGTCAAGATGGGCGTCGAAGAGCAGATGTTATCGTAATGAGCAGTTTGATAAGAGACGGAAGGCAGAGAGTGAAAGAGCAAGTGCTCCTAACCATACCTGAAGGTACAGGAAAAGGAACGAGAGAAGAGATGGCAGGACACTCAAAATTGTGCGACGGTTCAGTTACAGTATTTGTTGAATCAAAGCTTTACTTTCATGAGGTGACAATATCTGGGACCATTTTTTTAAATGGAGTCAATCTGTTTGACCTGTGATATTTATTCTTGCTGAAGTCAAAGCATGAAATGGGAGAGTGCTACTTATTTATAGCGATACAACTGCGATAAAATTTGAAACGGGACATGAGTCACACGGACAAGTGCAAACGTCCTATAACAGTCACATAGTACGCGAACCAACTCGGAAGTTAAACTGCATTCCACTGTTAGTGGTAATAGACAGTCTTCATGTAGTAGCCAACTCTTACACAAGGGAGTCAGTTGCGTAACAGGCCGCCAGACGAAGAGATGGAAGACCGGACAGTGGCAGGAATGAGCAGCGAGCGTCGTGCAGCAACTCTCCCACCCCTACCTTCCCCCTTCTCGTCTTTCCCCACCCTTCTCATCAGCAAGCGGAACTGGCTGCGACCGCTGCCACTTCCAGCGTTTCCGTCGAGAGGACTCAATTCGATTGTCTCGACTTCGACAGGAAGCTGTCGGACACTGCACCCTGACCCAGGTTGCGCTCGCTCGTTGCTTCCAGAGATCTCAAAGAGCCCATTGCTCCATGTGACACAGACATCTTTAATCTCTTTCAGTCCATCTCGGGTATTGAACGCCTCGTTCTGGATCGAGCTGCATCACTGGTTTGCGGAGGAATGTAACAGAAATGCGGAGGACGGGAGTATTTCATTTTATGAGTAGGGCACATATTCGCTTTGGGAGTATTTCTTCCATACAAGGGATGGATTTTGTTTCCATACAGAGAAATCCTTCATTTCCTTCGAATCTATCAGGGTAACCACAAGTTCGAGGTACGGAGAATCTGGAAAAAAAGATGGTGACTGAGATTGAAAGACAGGAGATAGATAAATTATAATGTGAAATATGTATTAAAACTGAAATATTATATACAAATATAATTTACAAACAGTAAAAGAGATATCTAAAGAGGGTTTCTGCAATTTACTCTCTAAACTTATTCTCGTACAACATCATTCCACATCATATTCTCGTATTATATCTATTCAGTATTATTGGGACCCGCAATTTTAATAATAACCCTAGAGGAACAGGAATTAGGTTCGTCGGATAATTAGTAGCTAAAAATGATGACAGGCATTGTTCAGTCTTTATATTTAAAACAATGACACCACAATCCTCTCGTCAACAATCATTATTATGTTTTGGGCCAGGAATTACGTGTGAGAGCTTAGTCTTAATACACGTAATACCGCATTAATATTAACATTTGTACACATGACATATCACTGTAAATCTTCACACGTTTATGAAAAAAATGTTCTGCATACGTTGTTCCATATTAGTTACAGAATTAATTAATTCATGATTAGAATGACATTTGGGGTTGTTCGGGAAATGTGAACTATGAAGAATGCTGTTAATTCGCGTGTGAATTTCTAAGACAAGACGTGAGGTCCTGAACAATGATTTATGCCCTAGAGCTTGTAAGATAATTGTGAAACCATGTGAACCCACGTGAACTGGTGTTATTCAGAGGGTGGAATAAATGTAGCCTACACGTTTGTAAGGGAGTTAGCCTGGCTCAGTGAGCGCTGAGCTGCAGACTGGACGACGGGGCTTCGATACCCAGTGGGTTGTGGGGATTTTCCTTACACCTCAGTGTCCAGACTGACTCCTAGGGCAACTCAGCCTGTTGTAAAATGAGTACCGGGTCTAACCTGGGGTTAAATCAGCCGGAGCGAGGTACTGGCCGCATATCCTCCACCATGTGCCGAGGCCTAGCAATTGCGAAGCTCTACCTTCCGTAAACCCTCCCTAGGAGTAAAGATGTGACATTCACCGAAGACTGTACAATAAGTATATTTAGGTGAGGTTTACAGCTGGGGTTTTCCTCACCTTCTCCAGGCAAATGTCGGTTCAGTACCACACGTTCCCTGGCAACCCAGCATCATGACCTGAACCACGCCAAAGGACATAAAATTAGTTTAGACATAAAATTAGTTTAGACATAAAATTAGTTTAGACATAATACGATGATACTCGTTGAAGAGATAAAATACCCTATTTTTGTGAAATGACCCATATAAGTTCGAAGAAATAATACGATGGTACTCGTTGAAGAGATAAAATACCCTATTTTTGTGAAATGACCCATGTAAGTTCGAAGAAATAAATTCAAAATAATAATAATAATACGATTTGTCGATGATAACGTACTGGAATATAACCTCTAATTTAAAATATTCCGGTTTTCAAGATGAACATTTTTTTCCAATCTCCTTATAAGAATTTTTAATATTAAGAAATACAGGAAGTCAAATCCGGATGTTATTTCCGTAGACTTTAACAATGAAAACATTAAAGATAGAGACGACGGAGTAACTGTACTAGTGCACTAAATAGTGACTTTTGCGATGTTTTTATAAACATATAATCCATTAGAACGTAGATTTAACTACTTTTTAACTGAGTACCCAGACTGTCGTTTCTCAACACTTTTCTCTTGTTTGCATTCAAGTTATTTCACTTATTCTATTTTATTGAAGTGAGCGAGTGAAAACAGAAATAATAAATCACGGTTCGTCCGCTTTTTACAGACCTAAATCCCGCTCTGCTCCACCCTCCATAAAAGCGACGAGACCGAGCTGCCATATTTTCCACTAACGCTCTGTAAACTTCCGACTCGGTGAAGAAACCAAAGAGTTGTACAGTCACAACTAGCGCACTTCCTTAACGTCCCTGCGAAGATCAAGCACTGCTCGCTTCGTAAGGGATGCTTTTTAATTATGTCGTGTTATACAAATTTTTGGCTTTGAAGGTGTTTCTGCACATGAGGAATTGATTTCTTTGTAGTTATAATGGGGAGTGTATAAGTAATTCATCGAAAATGTAAATAAAAAGTAACAAAAAATTATCGGTTTACAGAGAAACAGCTTTTTTATTTAATATTATACCGAATATTAACTGAGATTTATGCACAAACAGACGATGCATATTTCGGAATTATTTTCTCATTCTTATGGATATTCTCATATATCATTTGTTATTGAATATATAAACGAGCTCTTTGATTTGACAAAATTATCATTCAGGATTTCGTCTTTGTTTGCAAATGCATTCAAATATCATTAATAATGCTTTGAGCTTTTTAATGTATAATCCATCAATTGATTTCACTTGACCGATAAAAATAAGAATCGAGACGCAATTTCTGCTGCATTGTGTTGGAAATCATCTGCAACCACTAACAGTATGCTCGTTAACATTAACTCACTGACACTGCTAGTGATTCAGTCGGTCCGACTGAGGACAATGGCAGAAAGGCTGGATATTTGAGTAGGGACCATTTGGTCGCCTCTTGATTCTCGTCCAACATTGTCTACACTAAACCGCAAAATTAATTGATATAACTGAAAACTTGCGGATGGAAAATTGACGGAGCAGGAAATGTCACTTAATACACTTTTTAATACAGATTCAATAGTGTATCGTTGTTTGACTTTCAACTATTTGTCACTTGTAACGGTTAATAAAATGTGACGTATCTGCGAAAATGTGGACATTTGCGAGGGGAAAGCAGATACATTTATAAAAAGTTTTCCTTTTCTTCTCATTTCGAAATGAATGTTAAATATTCAACTGAATTTTGAGGGGATGAACGTGTGTTATTATGAGTAATACTTCCATCATCATTTATGTATACAATTTACTAGTGACTTTAATTTTATAGCTCTTTGATGCACATTCATACAGCAATATATCAGTCGGCGCTACTGGCGGCAGATACATCATTCATTCCCCAAGATCTTTTTGTAATACTTCGTGCTAGTGGGGTACAACTAAATAAATTTGGATGAACATAACAAGAAATTCTATAGAAAAAATATTTTAACAGCGATATTTTCGTTGCATTTATTTCTTATGGGAAGAAATACGTGTAATTGCTCCAACGTGAGACACAGTTTTTATCAAGCTCACACAGCTCTCAAAAAAATGCGGATCAGGTCAATTTTCGTAAAAAGTTGCATATCTAGAGTCGTTGGAGAAGAATTGTTACAAGTGATAATGTTAATCATGTTACGTCGAATGAAAATGGTAGACGGGACCGGGATTCGAACCCGGGACCTTGAGCTCTACGCGCTCATGCGCTTACCGACTGCGCCATCCCGTTCGCTTCTCGGGTCCGTCTATCATTCTCATTCAACTTGTGAAACCCAAAGACCTCTGAGGTGGTCTCGTAGAGACTAGATAGACGATGAGACTCGNTTTATTCCCAGTGCTTCATTTCAATCCGCGACTTTTAATTTTAAGCCTTTTCATATCAGTGTTCGACATTTCCCACTACTGGTCACACGCACGCAGCGTCCAATATTATCATACCTCATTTTCTCCCAGTGTCTCCGGGAAGATGAAATTTCTTTGAAAGTGCGGCAATACTTTGAACATGCCCTCAGGCCAACATGATCTTCCCTCTAAACCATGATCCCGTTGTTTCCAGAACTTTCGTCTGAAGAGACTGGCCTTCCGAATCGCGAGACCTTTTGCAGTCGGGACCGGATGGGTCGACATGTCATGGGACGGCACATTCAACTTTCCCTGAATTCCTTTTCTCTGTAATCCAAGTCAGGTAATTTCAGAAAATTAATATACAAGGGATTATTACAATTAGAATTATCCAGGAACAACACTGGTATTGACCATGTTAGGAACAGGGTGAATAAAGTGAATTTAGATATAATAAATGTTAATGTAATGAATTTGTTAAAAATGTATTTTTCTTCTTCTTCTCTTTCACCCTTACTAATCTCGTGCTAGACAGGGTCGGCGTAGATGGTGATGCTAGATGAGGGATACTTGATTTGGCTGGCTGGGGAATTTGTGGTGGAATGATAGGCAGGAGAAACGGGAGTACCCCCAAGAAAACCTGCCGCGAACACCGCTTCGTCCACCACCTCGAATTCTACTTGGATCGTTTTGTTGGGTTTGAACCCGCGTCCCCGGAGGTAGAAGGCGAGTGCGTTAGGCACAACGCCACGGGTCGACCCATTTTTTTTTGTTAAAAATGTATTATTATAGGAAAGATATCAATTTAAAATACAAAATAGAAAAAAATCGCGAGACAAAATAACGTATTTCATCAGAAAGAAGTAATTACTATTTAATAAAAGAAATTTCATTCAAGTTTTCGTCCCGGTCAAGGATCTATTTTTTCCTTCAAAATTCAATAAAATGAATCAGAAAATTATACATTATTTATTAAATATATCCACATTTAATTTCCTATCCATCGGTAACGCAGTGAGTATTCATTGATATTAAGGCGGCGACATTTTTTTAAAGGCCCCCTGTCTTCAGTACTTTCCTCGAACAGTCTGTTGACCTGGTTGGTGAGGTGAGAATTTTCGTGTTTCCAGTGTGTTCTTGGTAGAAGCGTCCTGGCGAAGTTTAGAGCGCCCGCAAGGGACGGATGGTCTTGCTCCCTTCAGTTTTCGCTTGGTTGGAGTTCGCCGAGACTTTCCCAGAATCGTAGACGCGCCTGAAGAATAAGTGTCTTCTTAGAAGAGGAACTAACATGTATATCATAGCTAAGTGGTTACGTGTTATTTTCATTGCCGACTTAGGAAGAATAGTTCCTCAGAGGGTTATTAGAAAAATTAAGTTTAAGATTCGAATCTGTATATATTAAAGCGAAATACCATTGACTTACTGACTAAAAACGGAATCTCAGAAACTACAAACTTGAAGTTTGTAGGCAGATAGGTTTCTCTTAGGGAGTAGACATCCGCTAAGAAGCGATTTTACGAAAATCCGTCCCTAACGGGGTGAAATGGGGGTTGGATACTTTATGTATACATCACACCATAACTCTTGAGTGCCAGGAGCAATTTCAACCAAATTTGATACACACATGACTGACTAAATGACAACAAGCTCTATGGGGGGGGGGGGAGACATCCGTTGCATCCCGAGAGAGGAGGCGAGAAGGGGATGACGTAAAAATAATGGGAAAATGTGCTATTAGATTCGAAACGATAGTTTTCGGTGGCGTTCGGATGGATGAGGACGTCCCAGATGCTTTCTAAGTTACCAATCAGTTCACATTGCAGATAGTATACCCCTAGGATCCATTAGGTAGGGGTGAGAAAGAAGAACAGGTAAACATAATCAAAAACGAACCAAATTGGTGTTGAATAAATCATTTTTGGGACCGCTGAAGTGAAGTGACACCCTCGTTGCCAGATAAGTACACGATCACCTCTTATAAGTAATAAACACCCTTTGTGTTGGGGGTGAGAAGGAGTGAAATGTAATAATTGAATGTGACTGATATTAGAGTTGAGATCGTAGTTTCCGAAGACACTGAAATGAGTAGTGACATTCTCGAAGACATCAAAGTTTACAATCAGCCCGTACAATCTCCAGCATCCCTAGGGAAGGGGATGCCTTGGAATAAATTTCAAACATAACATACCAGTGTCTCTGAGTTGATAATGAAATCATGATAACCTATAAGTCTGAAATCAACTCTCATGAAACAAACACACCACTAGCACCCCTCGGGTGGGAATTGGGTGTTGGAAATGGGCTTATGAATAAAATAATTGAATACTTATATTGAAATATTTAAAAAATGCATCGTATACATAGTTTTAGGGTTGACGAGATGTTTCAGCAATTAATGCCAATATGTACAAGATGAGATCTCATAGGAACACTGTATTCTTGGAGCTGGGGCAGAGAGGACGAGACGTACAAAGAAAGCGAAAAGAGCGACAATAGGGTCGAGTCCATGGTTATTGTGAATTCTGAGACGAATATTCGTATTTCCAATGACATAATTTACCCTTCAGACCACATGAGACATGACAATTTATACTGCCACATTCAGCAAAATGCCGTGAGAACATGATCAATGAATTTAAATGTTTAAAACTTTTTATGTAACCACAAATAAGTGATAAACAACTATGTTTTAATTGATAAACATAGTATATCATAAATGATATAAGTGATAAACAACTTGTCGTGCTGTTGTCGCGCGCACGGACCACACTGGAGTCCTCAGCTGAGGTGGTTACGCGAAGGATTTAAAGAACACTTCATCTCATAGATAACTTTTTCGTAAATATTTCATAATTTTGTTATGCGATAATCACTTTTGTCGTGTTTCTTTCAAGGTAATTTTAGAGTATTTAATTCGGTTCTCAAAAATATTTAAAATATTTTGTAATTAATACAATTTGTTACTGTTTTGAACTTTTATGCAATGATAAACGTAAGATAAGTTCAAAGGTAGTTGATATTGCAGTGGTTTGAGGTTTGTTTTCATCCATCTATGAGATGAAGTGTTCTTTAAATTCTTCGCGTAACCATCTCAGCTGAGGACTCCAGTATGGACTGTGTTTGCGCGACAACTGTCGTGCCCGAGAACGCACGATCAGATTGTACTTCGCTGCTGAGACACCGCTGGTCGCCAAATGAAAACATAGTTGATCACTTGTTTGTGATTACATAATAAGTTTTAAACGTTTAAACTCATTGATCATGTGATCACGGCATTTTGCTGAAGGCAGCAGTATACATTTTATTACTTAAACACGTGCTTTGTCGTTTTTAGCAATGTTTCCGAAAAATGTTAATAACTCGTTATATTTTGCATACAAAAGCTCGAAATTTTCAAATGTTGTCACAAACATAACAGTAATCATTCACTGAATAAGAATAATTTTGACAAGTTTATTGTATATTAAATTTATTTATTGTCAAAAAACAGTACAAACTNACTGCGTATGACCACGTGGAGGACAATAAACTAATTTACTCTCCGGAAGCAAGCAAGGGACCATCCCATCAATTCCGATCAAGGGCCCTAAGGCAGAGGCGGATTCAAAAATTTCAGCAAAAGTTCCTAGATAAGATAAAAAGTTAGCTGCGAGTTATAATACATATATAATGTCAATATGTTTGTAATTTAACGCAAATATGTTTGTAAATTTACATGTGCAAGTTATTATCGAACTATAGATTATTCTGAGTATAGTGTTTAAAAATCATAAGTTGAAAAAACACTAAATTCACGATTTATTGTTACAATAAATACGCCCCTAGACAAAGCCTAGAGAACCTGTATTAGAAATCCGCCTCTACCCGAAGGAAAAAACCCGGGCCAGGATGGGAAACCCGGGCCAGGATAAAAATTAGTAAAGAAACGTAGTGAAAATTTCGCGTTTCTTGAAACATTTCTCCTATTTTAAAAGTATTATTCATTCTTAGAACAATTTTTTTTATTTTAGTGTATGCACAAGAACATGACAAATTTTATAGTGTTAATTATTTTTTCTATGTCTTTTTGTGCCTTCCACAGCAGTTCAAAGAGAGGAGTTATAATAAAAAAATCAGATAGTAGAGGCGGGATTTGGGAAGAGCGTGGCACAAAAATATCAAAGTGCCCAATAAGAAAGAATTTTACCAAAATTCACTCCTGGTGGTGTGAAATGGGAAATTAGTGGTTTCTAAAAACATTTTTTAAATTACATCACTGAAAATAAGGGATTGAGGGTGCACACCAATACTATCAAACCTACAAAATTAATTGACAACATTCTCAGAAGATACAAATGAGGATATGAGAAAAAATCATATTGGAGATATATGACAGAATTAACGTGAGCAAAGCTGCGGGTACTCATCTAGTGAGTTTATATAATTTAATATACGTTTTACAAAACCTGAATTCGTTACACCTAATTAATTGACAAACAATTTAATATTTATGATTGAAAATGCTTTTTTAATGTAAATAACATGCCTGAGTTCCAAACTTTTTTATTCTTACTTAATTTGCAACGAAAGCAATAGCGTATTGTGGATGGTGAGGATTGTAGTACATTAAAAATTGAAGAAAGAAAAAACTATACTTTGCATGACGTTTGGGTGTCAATAACCACCCATGGCAATAATAATCCTATCCCATCAAAAACAAAATTTTTTTAATTTACTGATCATGTTCGGTGGTTCATCAGAAATATAATCTTCGGACAAGCTATTTGCAATTACATTATATGCAGCTTACTGTCTGAATTGATAATTTATATTTATTTATTGAAAAAATAATTAAATCACAAAACTGTGCGAAACTTGTGTGACTGTGAAAATATGGTTTCGATCCCAGAATACGGAGTAAACGTCCGTGTAAGTAAATAAATCTCTTCCATTGCATAATCTTATATTCACTACATATAATCTGATTTAGGTGTCAGGTTAGATTCATCAAGAAAGAGGGAAAAATATCGTTATTGGGAAGGAGGGAAGTAGCTCTAGAGTTCGGCACATATTGAAGGGGGGGGGTAAGATATATCGTTCAATCTTGTTATTAAGGGAAAACGTCTAAAAATTGGTAATTTTGTGTTACGTAATACTCAGAATAAGCGATATATACATTTTACGAACTTTAATGAAATTGTATTACGAATTACTTTCTTTTGCATTTTGTTCTCCCTCTCTCCCCATCTCTCTCCCACTCTCCCCATCTCTCTCCCACTCTCCCCATCTCTCTCCCACTCTCCCCATCTC
>NNCF01128903.1:447129-541681 GCA_002313205.1 Laupala kohalensis | reverse complement strand
TAATCTGGTTTTCGGAATTTCAGGACCTTGAACACCATTGTAGCCAATTGCAATTTCTTCCTTTCTCTTATCTTGAGCCAACCCAGCCGCTGGTAATGGGGGGTAACATGTTCGTCCAAACGCAGCCGAAGGGCGAATCGCAACGCTGCATTTTGCGCTTTTTGAAGCATATTCATTTCTTCGCTCTTCAGGTCACAGATGGCAGTAGCGGCATAATCGAAGGTGGGCAACACTAAGCTTTGGACTAAAACATACTCTCAATTGCCAATAAATGAACAATATTATTTTGATTCGTTCATACAAATATCTCGCATCTAAGCTGAATATCAGCAAAATCTCACGACTAAGAAACTTACCTCGGCAACTCTAGTAATACAGGTTCACATTTAGTACTAATCTGTTTTTGTTGAATATGTAATTCTTTCATGCTGTCACGTATCACAGTTTTCAGAATTTATCATGACTCGAGATAATATATCGTCACTTACTTCTGTAACATGTTTCTTGACTATTGGTGAGTACGCATATGGATAAAGAGAAATAATTGTGTTTATTAATAGTGTACATTTTCTCACTTTGTGCACAAACAAAACTTTGAATAATGCTTAATGTAAAGAAAAACAATCCAACAATTACTTTATCACTCACGAATCAGGAGAGATGAAATTCAATGAATGAATACAATAATACTCATCCGTAAATTAGTAATAATATTTCATATTGCATTTTTCTCGTCACTAACGATATTTAACGTAACTCTGCACCGCAGTGTGACCGTTTCCTTCACATGCTGGAGATGCCAACACCCACAGTGCAAATCGAAACAAAAGACAAACAAAACGCAAAAATACATTATTTTTGGTGGGGCTTTACATCAAAGGTCANAGACAGAACTTGTACAGGTAGGGAAAATGCAGTTACGCACTAGGGAGAGCCAACATGACTCTCCCCGCGTGTGGGACTCGCCGAATGACTCAACCATACCCACAAAAAACCCTCCTGAATTACAACATACCAAAATATATTTCAAAACATACATCAAAACATTGATGACAAAAAATGAAGGGGGGACAAAGAATGAGTTTTTTTTGTGGGGCTTTAGGGCTCATCAACATCGAAGGTCATTAGAGCCCATCAAAGAATGAGGTGTAGGACAAAAATGAGAGGGGGCAGACAAAAATTAGGAAAACGAAAGATACCCTAGCCCTACTAGCGTCGGGACCGAAAAGAACAAGTGGTGACCTAGGAAGGTCGGGAAAGAAAAAGGAAGGAGCCTAGCACAAGTAAGTGGAAGTAATGCCACACTCAGCTCGGGGCCCCGTGTTTGCCAAACACGTACTTACTAGATGTAAGTCCCCGGGGGGGGGGGGCAAAAATACAAGATTGTGATTAAAAGTTGAAGCATACGCTATTTAGGTATGTCTAAGAAAGAAAAAAATGCAATTAATTTGCTACAAAAGAATACGCCAAGTGAAACGAATCAAATATTTAGATCAGTATGAACGTATTAGTAATTCCCATTTGAGATACCCGCTTTATTAGAAAAACATTTACGTAAAAAATTTATCTCATTCATACAATGTTGGAGGCATTGCATGAACAAATCTAATCTGAGAAGCAATTCATTGGTACTGAATATTACAATACTAATCTCACTAATGAAAGAAGAAAGAAAATACAAAAACTATGAGACCAATGACATATGAGACCTGGATTCTTTTTAAAGCTTTTAACTGAAAATCAATTTCTTTTGCAAGAGCCAGAAAGTAACAACACCTGTTTTTATGACACAATGAGCACCTACGTAATACGTTAAAAATAATCATCATTATGTAGTTAAGTAATAATGCAGTATTATTTACTGTCACTTAGTAATATAAAAATAAAGAACATTGTGAATGACATGATAAAAATAAGACGCAAGAATATTTAACTGAAATGCAAGCTAAAATAAAACAAGGAAAATTATTAATACCATTATATATGAATTATTAGCAAAGATCAAAACGAGAACAAATATTGCAAATAAAGAACAAAGAATTTTAATCGCACAGGGAACTGAGGAAATATGTGTATTTTTTATTTTTATTAACTGCAATAGGATGATAGCTCTATCAATCCATAGCGTGCAAGAATAAACACAAAGAAAAGTTTAGCGAAAGAAACAATTTGTGATGAAGAGGAGATATTGAAATTTATTTTTTATCTATAAATATATACACTTCACAATTGCATACAACAGATTTCACAACATTAAACACCCCATTACAACAATAAATGAAAGAAAGATATTCATCCCTTTTGTTATTTCAGTGTTACAAGTTATAAGAAATAATAACACAATACGATACAACCAAGTCTGGCAATTTGTGATATTTTATTAACAGTCAAAACATTAATGACAAATTAATATAATGTTAAGACAATGATACATAAGGAAATTCACAGAATTTCGTAAAAAAACAATTATACCAATATTTTGAATAATTAGAGAAAACAAAACAAAAACGCCATCCTACTATCGTATTTGCTACCACAGAAGTGAAGGTAACACACACACTGAACACAGAAAACAAAACCTGCTCAGTCGAGTCTACAAGCATCCTGATGTCAATGTGTTGGAATAATCACATAAAAAACTAACAAACAAAACAAAATACTTAAGTAATCAAAACAAAGAAGAGTATTTATTCAATACATAAGTCATGAGTTAATTCTACTTTAAATTCTTAAAAAAGAATTCTAGGTTTTTATTTAAACTTAGGATATATGCGAAAATTTGATTTAAAAAACAGGTATCATAATCATATATTATAATAATAGTATAATGAATGATAAATAATCAGTATAAGAGTGTAGATTCAATGCTTCTTTTATACTTTTTTTAAAAATTGGGGCTCTAGCGCTCCCCAACATCTTGGTCATAAGAGCTCTTTTTTATACTAGTAATACGAAACATTTACGATGTTCTTTTTTTAAATCATTTTTCTCCCTATCCAAAATTAAAATATTGTCCCAATCTATTATGGGATTTGTATCTGATCAGAGTAATGTTGTTACACGGCGGTTGTAAGGAACAGCAAAACTCTTTAGTGACAATTGCCACAAATCATATAACGTCTGAGTGTTGCAGATTTCGAAATCTATTTAATTATGGATGTAATACTGTTTATTTCTTCACGATAATAAATAAATAAATGACGATGTAGATATAGTTGCAAGAACAGTATAGAGGCGAAAAGTTGGAAAATGCATTTCGCTCAACTTCTCTCCCAGAATAAGCACATACCACGGACGGGCTACGTAATCAAACGCTAACTAATAGTGACAGATTTAGACCGTGAAATAAATATTGACGAAATAAAAGATATGGTACGAAATTTGAAGTGCGGCAAAGCAACAGGCTCTGACGGTTTTCCAGTGGAATTAAAAACAAAATTCTAGTATTTCCCCAATTCTCGTGGATTTGCTCAATTCTTTATACGACACTTCCATGTTTCCTGAAATTTGGAATACATCAACAATTTGTCCAATTTATAAAAATAAAGGTGACTTTAATGATCCTAATAACCATAGAGGTATTTCGTTAATTAATGCAATAGCTAAGACTTTTTGCAAAATTCGTCATGTACTATTAAATAAATGGATAGAAAAAGAAGGAAAAGTGACAGCATTGCAAGCAGGGTTCAGAAATAACTATAGTACAGTAGACAACATTTTTATAACTAGCACAATGGCGGAAAAGGCAACTTCTGTGAAAAGAGGTAAACTATTTTGTACTCTTGTGGATTTTGAAAAAGCATTCGATACCTTTGAAAGAGAAATACTTTGGTATATTCTAGAAAGTAAAGGTATCTCCTCAAAATTCCTAAAAGTGCTTCAAGGGATGTATAGATCAGACACGGCATGCGTGAGAATAGAAATAGATTGTGTAACAGATACATTTTCTGTGGAAAGAGGTGTAAAGCAAGGTTACGTACTTTCCCCACTTCTCTTCATACTATTCATTGATGGGCTCAAAGATAGACTAGCCACGGTAAATGCAGATGGACCCACGATAGGAGATAAAAATATCTCAATACCAGCACTCCTTTTTGCCGACGACTTCATTATTTTCTCAAAAACACAAACAGGTTTACAAAGAAGTTTAGACGAATTAGAAATTTTCTGTGAAGAAACAAAAGTAAAAGTTAACGTTAATAAGACAAAAATCATGACATTTAAAAATGGGTGGGTCTACAGTAAGAATGAAATTTGGTCGTATAAACGAGAAACGCTAGAAAATGTTAAGGAATACATATATTTAGGAGTAACTATCTGCATGAACGTAAATTGGACGAGACATAAGAAGAAAGCTCGACGAAAAGGTAAGTACATTTTAATTACAATAACAAAATAAAAAATTACAATTCCTGAAATTGCTGCAAGACTTGTGGATAAAATGTTTCAATCTCTACTCATCCCGGGAGTAGCGTACGGAGCGGAAATATGGGGCGCGGGGGATAACGATATTTTAAACTCGCTTCAAACGAAATATCTGAAAATGTTAACGGGTATTGCTCAGTTCACAGCAAATAGTGGCATTTTATGGGAATTTGGGTTGCTTCCTATTGAACTAACTCTCCAATTAAGAGCAATACAACATTGGCTTTCGATAAGAATAGGCACCAGGAACCCACTAGTAACTCAGTCTTACCATTGTAATACAGAGGGAAAATGAGACAGGAAAATTAAAAATTTAATTCATAAAGCAGGAATCAATTGTGTATGTCAGAACAGTCCGTGGTTAAACAATCTAAAAGATATTAAGACAAAACTCCAAGACTTATACCGTCGTGAAATAGAAACTAACAGACTGGAAAGTAGATCACTTAACGTGCAAACCTTAGTAGCTGGGCAATGGGGCAGAAAGCCATACATTGACTGCCTCAAATCAAAAGAACGAGCGGGCTACGGATGGTTTCGCTTAGGAGAGTGGAAGTTAAGAAAACTAAGGGAGGATCAAGACTCTATTTGCCCACTTTGCGGTGAACGAAATGAAGATTGGATTCAAATTTTACTAACGTGTCCGA
This sequence comes from Laupala kohalensis, assembly GCA_002313205.1. NCBI lineage: Eukaryota > Metazoa > Arthropoda > Insecta > Orthoptera > Trigonidiidae > Laupala > Laupala kohalensis. The sequence continues at coordinate 536,609 of NNCF01128903.1, read as the reverse complement.
AAACAGATCAAAAACGAACTTTTATCCAAGTTGGTGCATTCCAAAATTATTACATTAGCGTAGATTTAACCATTGCGATAATGAGGGACAATAAGAGTATCTGTAGTGCAGTCTCTGGGTCAGTTCCTAAGCTGTGTAAGGGAGATGAGAGAAATAGTAATATGAGCTGAAACTACTGACTCAAATGAACCGTGATTCGGCCGCTTCGTCTTTTCTTTTGTTTCAGGTGGAGACATGTTGAGATGACGTTCCAAGTAATAAGTCAATTATGTGTTGTTTTAATGTAAATAATTGTATTTTATTTTAATCTTCACTTGTGTTACAAAACTTGTATAAATTACTTAATAATATTTCTCTTCTTTAAGTATCTTTTGTAAATATGTTTATATTAATTGTATATATTCTTGTCCTGACCGTTGGTTTCCCGAAGTTCCCAACGGTGCTCAGTGAATCGGTAGTTGGAATATACTTTAAAATACTTTACAAATAATTCAAATAATATTAAAAAAGCACTAAAAGATGCTAAAAAATACTATTACAATTCAATTCACCAGTAAATGAAATTACAATCATTTTTAGTTCAAAAACAAAGATTGGCAAAATTAAAAATAAAATTACTACTATCCATTCAATGAGAGTGAATACCAGAGCATTGTATTCACAGCCCACGGCTCCATTTAAGGGGCATTTGAAAGGCATACAGGCAAAAAACCTCGCCACACATTGTATATAATTAATAATTTTTCTTGTAAATAAAGTGCCCTATTGAAATTATTTCTTTACGTTGGTTCTAGTGTACATTCTAGATATGTGTGTTAAATTTTACATTCCGGAGGCTAAGAAACAAAGACAATATCTCAGTCTAAGCGATCAGCCACGCAAAGTATGTTACGTAACTTTGTTACACTTACACAGGGTTAATACAAAACTATAATTATTAAAAACAAAAATACGCAATAATTGTGCATTAAAATTTTTGTATTTGATAAATTTAATAGAAAAATGAATATGGTGTCATATTTACTTGCTATGACGTTTAATGATGCACGAAAACACTCATTATTACGCCATTCATCTTGGTTTTTGCCTTGACGTTGAAATAGTTGAGGTAGGAACTTTGTGAAATGAATCAATTTATTTTCAACTAATATAGCATTCATTTCTCTCCATAAAAAGAAAAGAATGTCCAAATTACCGTTTAGAATTTTGCAATAATAATGAAAAGCAATATTTTTTTCATACGTATCATCTATTAGACGCTGTTAAATTTTATGAATCATATTTCTGCATATAGCCAGATCCAAAGCAGTTGTATAATTTGTCTTTGCCGGAGAACTCTTGTCTCTTAGAATTTTCACATACGATTCACACGCTGTGTAGCAGATTTTGAACGAAGTGAAGATACGGCATTAAATATGGAACATTCCAAAACATATATACCTCTGAGTAGATGAATTTTAGTAAATACTAATTTCACTGTACATACATTATCCCTATTCAAAGAAAACTTTGAAACCACTAAACAAAAAAGAAATCACATAAAATTTCAATCGTAAGACCATAAATTTTTACAAACAATTTTTGAAAAATGTTATTCATACAGTTTTACATCAATTCAGACAAAAAAAATTGAAATATGTAAATCAACAATACTTGTCTTTTCAATTTCCTATCACCTTCATCTCTAGAAACATTTTTTGTTCAAAGAATGTAGGTATTATCCAGAGAAAGTTGAAGTTAACTCGTTGACAAAATGTTACTATAAATAGTCACAGAGAGAAACTTAAGCGGAACAACTTTTCTTACATGCATGTAACCAAACAAACTGAGCAAATAGAACATTGAATCAAAATTTATCCTACAACGATCACATTTTAACGATTTTGTTGCCAAATCAACAAGTATCTAGTTGTCAATGAATTGTGACACACACAACACAAAAGAACCAAATAAAGCAAATCTCTGGACATACGAAGTTATCCAAAACGCAACCCAGTTAAGAATATAGAAAAGGATATTTACGAATACATCAAGACCTCAGTCAGACAACCGCTTCACTCGAATCCAGAAACTAAACAAACATTGTAGATTTGAAAATCACATTATTAAATTGAACTTGTTACGTGTATATAACAATAATGTGTAATATCTTTGTATCATCATGTAACACAAGATCGCAGTGGTTATTTCCAACACACATAGAAAATAACGAAGTGGTCACTAGTTTACAGCATACCTTACATATAAACCGTTTTATTACACGCACTATTTATATACACTTTAATGAAACTTGCATGGTATGCTGAATTCTTATTTTTAAACTCCAGTCCTCAACATTGCGCGAAAGTTCTTAAACCGCATCGAAAATATATGAAGTGGCTACACTGCAACGACGGTTCGCAGTGAAACAAGTAAGTTTCCTCATGGAGTGTTTGTTTTTGAAATGGCTTAGAGCACGGAGAACACAAAGGAATCACATGTAAAAGTTACCTTGATTAATAAAGTAGTAAAGTGATAAAGTCAACATTAAATCTGGGAATAATCCAATATTCAAATTCCTTAATCACACCAATTCCTTAATGACGAACAACGGTATTTAGGTAAGTAATGTGTTTCTTCAGAAATTATGTTCGCGTTTGCTATCAGGGTAGGTTTAATTCTATAAGAAACAAATAATTTTTATTTGTTTCTTTTTGAATATTAAATACTATATTGTATATCATATAAATATGTACAGAAATTGTAGTAGTAATTTAAAAACCAAGCCGTTTGTTCTTCATCGTACTTAAGATAAATTAATTTTTACACTGCACTTTTTGGATAGAAATATCATCTAATTAAACAATCAATCGTTTAAAGCAGTGGGAGGATTAATTCTATTAATGTCACTTAGTTAGGGAAATGGCTCAGTTTGTAGATAATTTTTTCAAAATTGTAGACAGTCAAAATTCATGAAGTAATTAGAATGTTTGTCATGAACACTATATATTTATGACGAATGAAATAAAAGCTGAAAATGTTTCTGGGTCACTTTGAAAATAACATATTTGAAAAGGAGCAATTAGTTCTCTCAGGTGGCACGTTAATAACACTACCAAGAATATTCGTAAAAAACCAGTTGTTACAGTTTCAGCACGCGCAAGTAACTCGTCGCTCTGCATTATGGGTAGCGGCAGATCTCAACAAAGGAGCATTGCAGATCGCTGAATGTGTTCTTGCCCTCACAGTACTGTTCTCCAGTATCACAGCAGAAAATTGCTCTGCGCCGTTACATGAGACAACATGCAGAGTTAATACTTACGAAACAAGTGAAAGAAACCTTGAAAAAGGCAGTAAAAATGTTTAAACGCTTTCTGGCAAAGTAAATTGTCGTGAAATGTATGTTTTTTTACTCTCAATGTTGTCATGAGATCTGGTTTGATATTTTTTTAAATGATGTTCAAAATGAGTACAATAAGTCGTCTAAGTACATGATTGATGTATAGGGTTTATCTGGTAAAATAACAAATAAAATAAGTAAATATAAAATTATTTTCGTGAGTCATTTCTGATTTCCATGACGTTCCGATGATTATTGAAAATATCAATAAGTGTTTCAAGGTATTTTTTTCTCAAAATACACAAGTAAAATAGAGATACTGGCTAAATGTAAGCATCATAGCAGAATAAATATAAATACGGTATAAACACAATTTAGCACATAATAACGTATGCCTATTTTGTCACTCGTTCCATACTTTACGTTTGGAGAGAATTACCCCAGGGGTAATTGTAAACAGGGAATAACCTGAGACAGCGGGGTGATTGTAAACCGACGAATAAGTGTGGGGAGTTCTATGTGTGACTTCATCTTCAGGACCTCTGAACAGCAGTGAAGAGTATTACATTAAGTGAAATGTTGTTTTCCTACGTCAAATTTCTTGTTAAAATACTTCTACTATTTAAATACATAGACCTCGAAACGTTGACTGTTATTTCAAGACCAACAAGTATTAAATAAATGATATAATCTGTGAACTTTGAAGTTTTTGATTGTCTGTAATCTGGTAAGTGTTGATCATTAGTTCCGATGTACTATTAAGTTTCGATGTCTTAATATTATTTTATGTTCTTTAATCCGATTTTCCAATAGTCCCTTTGTCCAATATAACATTTTTCACAATCTTGACATTGAATTTTATAAACCAAAATTTTCTGTTGTAAAACATAATTTTTATCTTGTGGGACTTGATAACATAGTTCAACTTATTCGGAACTTTTTAGACAACCTTATAATATAAGTTATTAAAATAAAATTTTAGTCGGGGAGATCTTAGGATGGGAAGGAAATTTTATGTATGGTTGACTTGTGCTATCATTATTTTTGGATTGAGTACCATAATTAAGAAAATTGACCCAATTGTCAATGTAATTAGTGATTAGGGGGATAATAATTGGCAGAAAGGATCATTTTAACTTTGTTCAGATTTTTAACATAATATTCAGGATCTGTTCACCTTGTATCTTTTTTCAGTGAAAGAATAAATCATTCCTATTTTTGTGAGAGAATGATGTGAAATAATGATAAAATGATGATAAAAAAATAATTAAGCATTCTTCCTGAGTAAGAAGGCTTATGATAACAGTTAATTTTAAAAGTTCCGTGTGAATAATTTAAGCTAAATTGCAGAAAATCAATAGAACGCTTGTTTTATTTTTCTCCATTAAATCTAACGTTAGAATTATAATTATTTAACACTTGTAACTTGTGATCTTGTTGTTAGGAATAAAATATCAGAGGCGAATTCTAAATCTCTCATCAGTTCAGCAACCATAGTCAGTTCAGCAACCTCCCATAGGTATACATTTTTGTTGAAAAATGTTTCGATTAAATGTAAAGTGAATATAATGAATAATTAAGTAGAGATGTGATGTTCGTGAACGAACGATTCCAAAGGAACGAGTTCTTTCAGTGAATCGTTCACCCCAATCGTTCCTTTTGATGAACGGTCGTTCTTCGTTCATCTAAATATCAAAATTTTTCACTACATTTAGTTATTCCAGAAAATTGTGTATATATAATATATATTTATTGTGTAATTGTGATATTGTAGAAATCATATCTGTTTAATAATAGCCAAACCTCACTTATTGATTACATCAGAATAAACAAATAGTAAACACAGCAACGTAAAAACAAAGTATGAAATAACTGTAGCATATTGGAATAATAATAAATTTATTGTCAGAAAACAGTACAAACTGCGTATGACCACGTGGAGGACAATAAACTAATTTACTAATAAACGAATATAAAAAAACCTAAACACTTTTACGCTGGCAACTGAAAAACTGTCACAACAAATATTGAGTTCAGTCCATCTAAAGATCATATGATATATTCAACAATACTGGATTCAATAAATCAATCAACAGTTTTTTATAAACACTGTTTTTGAATTCATTATGTTTTAAAAAATGATCAGTATATATTGTTTTATATCCTTGAATAGATAATCCAACAATATCGTTCTTTACGCACATTATCCACACAATCTTTCAATATAACCATTAATAGTTGACATAATTCGCGGAGAACTGATCTTTCAGAATGTACAAATCCTCCCCCACCATCGTTCCTACTTCGAACACCGTTCACGAGTCCTACCGTAGTTCCTACTCCCTACGCCGTTCACGAGTCCGACGCAGACCAATCGTTCCGTGTCATTGTGCTCTATTGCTAGTACCCACACACTTCACTGGGTAGGGAAGTTCTTACAGTGGTCCAGAAGCAGTGGCATCTTTGACACAAATCGTTAAACTGTCGTGCCCAAGGAATAAAAAGATATCAACAAATCAATCTAAAATTACGTGAACTTAAATCATTTCGTTACATTCTTATATGGATATGGCACAAGAATATGGGATACGTAACATCTCAAATTTCCCTTTCTTTACATAGTTCTGGTATATAATTACCTGTATTAACTGCTTCTAGATTATACGTCTCATATTCTGTCATTAATATATTATATGGCGCGAGAATGTGAAATTCGTAACCTCTCCCCACCTCCCCGCAATTTGCTGACGAGCGGGAAGACACGTGAACGACGGAATGACATTGAGTGAACGATTCCGGAGAGGGAGTAAACGGAGTACGACTCGTTCCTTCTGGTGAAGGAAATTTATCATCTCTTTAATGAAGTTGAGGGCAATAGCAATTATATTTTGTAGAATAGTGTTAATGAGATTGTGGTTGTATTTTTTAAATGCAGTTTAGGGTTCGCCAACGTCTAGGTCATGAGAATCCTATTTGTGGTTATATATATTTTTCAAAGTAGATAAGTTACACGAGTTCATTAGACTAATGGATAACGAGTTGAGAAAGGAAACAGCATCTGGAGGGACATGAATGTGTTCTTGCGAGACCTGTAAATTATGACGTTACTTTATCAATTGAAGATTTTTTTGAACGGAATACCCATTAGAATGTCTATGTATTAATGCAAATGTAGAAAATCTGAATCTAGAAAGTTTGAAAAATGTGGTTTACAAAACTCCACGTCAAGGTTGTGAAAAATGGACTGACAAGATTCTTAATTGGACAGACAAAAAGGGTATTTGAACATAGATTTAAAGAACATGAAATAATATTCAGATATCGAAACTTCATAGTACATAGGATCTACGAATCAACTCTAACAGCAATATGGATCGGGATAATGTTAAAATTTTAGACATAGAATCATGTTATTTTAAAAGAAATATGTCAGAAATGTTGCATATGAGATCTCATAATCATACGTTAAATGTGCAAAATGATACCAATAATTTACCACAGGTTTATCATACCATGATTTCTACATAATATCTCTTTACTCTGTGTGTATTTTACAATGTAAGCCCGAGGTGGCCAGCGATCTGCAGTTTGACGAATGCTACGGATAACTTTGTGCAACTACTGTGCAGGGTACAAGGAAGTGCGGGGTAGAAACTAAAGCGCCATATCCTTCCCCTCCTTTGAGATAAGGAAGGAGTTGAAACACGGAAACTGTGTTACGAGTCAAACACGGAATACACACTACGTAGAGCATACGAGAATAAAATCTCCATAAACTCTTAAAAGAGTATACATAATACTTAAGATTTCACTGGAAAGCTACACTGTGCTTCACAAGTTTCACTGTGAAGTTGGAAAAAACATCTTCAAATTCAATAATTATCCAAATTTCTTTGTTCCGTTTGTGACTACAAATTAATTACTGATTTAATACTACGAAAGGAAATTCATTACACTATGAAAAAAGAGTAACTAACACAGCTCTGCGCTGAACAACAATTAGAGCACAACTTTAAAAAACACGAACAAATTGTGATATTTATTATTAATTAATTACAATATTAAAATTAATTGTTAAGGTAATAATTTTCAAACAATTTAACATCTTGCTTGCCTACCAAAGCAACAAGAAGAGAATAAAATGCGTTTTCAAAAAATACCACACATATTTGAAAGTATATATTATTTAAATCATATTTCAATCTTATTGTAATCGCATTATAAATTTAAAAATCCATTAACTCATTTCGTTCCGTCACATAGAATATTCTTTACAAACCATCACCTGACAAATATTTATTATTTAAACAATTTGGCTAAAAAGAACCGTTATATGTGTGCGAAGATATTACCTTCTCAATCAACACATATTCTCGTTAATAATTTTTAACAATTAAACCTATTGCATAGCTACCACTTCAATTTAGCTTTGCAGGAAATTGTACTTTTCAAAACAATACTGACCGTAAATGGACGAATTAACAAAACCTCAAACTTCTTATCAACATATATCGTAATATAATATTTAAACTAATCATTTTTCAATGTTGTTGTGATCGCATAAGTAATAGGAAAATTCCTTTCCTTATCGCATTGCGTCACGTTGAATATTATTATTAAATTATCATATGAAAACACTTATAATTATTGAAACAATTTGGCTAAACAAGAACTCTTATAATGATATATATTGCAAGATGATTACCTTTTCAAAAAATACGAACCATTGTAAAATACATTTATAAAAAATTAAATCAATTTCATAGCTCCTACTTTAACGTAAATTTACAGGAAAATTGTACATTTTCAATACGAGGAATTAATAAATCTAATAAATTTTTATCACCATTTATCGTAATATAAAATTCATGAAATTTTTATTTACCGTGATCGCAAAATAAATTAGATATTTCATTCACTCATCGACTTACGTCGCGTTAAATATCTTTATATAATTACCTGAAAACATTTATAATTATTTTAAAAAATTTACTATGCAAGAACTGTTATAATATGTACATTAAGAATTATAACCTCATCGATGAATATGTAACATTGTTTTAATAATTTATAAACAATTAAATCTATTGCATTTAAACTAATCGTGTTTCATTGTTATTGTAATCGCAAAATACATTAATAATGTCATTTTTTAATCGCATTGCGTAACGATGAATATTCTTTACAAATAATCATCTGACAAACATTTATAACTTATAATAGCAGGAAAATTACACATTTTCAAAACAATACAGAACAAGTATCGACGAACTAATAATATTCAAAATTCTTGTCTACATACCGAAATAAAAGATTTACAATAATCGTGTTTCAATGTTCTTGTGATCGCATAGTAAATAAAAAATTTCAATTCCTTATCGCATTGCTGCACGTGAAATATCGTTTACAAGCTTTATTTAACAATATTTATTATCATTTTAACATATTTGCTCCACAAGTACCGTTAAAATGTTTTTTAAGAAATTATTTCTTCTCAATCAATACATAACATTGTTTTAATACTTTATAAACACATGTCATGAATGGAGGCATTATTACATTTAAAAATTTAAAGCATCATTTAACGAAATTCAAGATTTAAAATATTCATATTTTTGTTTCATCGTGATTTCAGAAAAGTATTAAAAATTCATTTCGTTGTTGCATTGCTACACATAAAATTTTCTTTAGAAATAATCATCTAACTTCCGCGGCCAGGGTCAGTATGAACTTTTCTGTACGGGACAAACCGCGTCTTAGTAGATACAACTACCAACGTTCTGGCCATCATGCTGTGGCAATGGCCTTCAGGGCAATGTCAGAATCGTATAGACCTAAATCGCTGTCGTACTCTGCGAGGTCGAACGATTCACGCGTCGGTTATACGGCTATATAGGTTCGGTTGGGGGGCATCATCCTGATTGGCCGAGCGCAGCGGCCAATCAGCGCGGGTCGGAGCCAGGTGAGGCGGGTGTGGAGGCACTCTGCGCTTGGCGTCCGATCTCGGTGGAACGCTTACGGGAGTTAGTGCCTAACTCCAGGCGCTGCTCAGGATCAGGCCATGATCAACATTAAGATTGTTTGGTGTTCTGGCAATCTCTATGGCTTCTTTGATTCGTCTGGGCCACCAGCGATCCTCTTCAGTAATAACACAGGTGCCGTCAAAATTAAAGTCATGTCCTGCTTCGATCGCAACAGGGTCACGGCTGATTTGGTTGTCCTAACGTTCTTGAAATGTCAAATGTGTTCCCTCATTCTCTCTACCACAGTTCGTCAGGTTTCCCCTATATAATCGCGACCGCAACTACAAAGTATGGAATAAATACCAGCCGACGCCAGAGGGGGTAACTTGTCTTTAACTTTGACAAGTGATTTACCCAACTTTTCAGGTGCACTGTAGACGTGTCGTATGTGATGTTTCTTTAGAATTTTATCAACCTTGCCAGTTACTCCTTCAACATATGAGAGTAAGGTGGTTTTGGAGAACTCGCTTTTTTTTACATCCTCCGTACGAACATTATGGATATGTTTAAGGGAATTGTTTATGTCTTTGTTGTTGTAGCCATTATTGTGGAAAGTATCAGTCCCGGTCAGACATGTTCATATCACATATATACACTTTACAAGTAATAATCTGACAAAGATCCATAATTATTTAGCAATTTATTCAACAAGAATCATTATAATATGATTAATTCTTTGATATATCCTTCTCAATCAATACATATTATTGTTTTAATTATTTAAAAACAAATAAATCTATTGCATATCTGCCACTCTGTCTTGTTTGTAAGCAAAGTCTAAAATTCCAAAACTGTACAGCACAAGTAGAGATGCAAACAGTATAATCCAAATTCTCGTCTGATTACCAAAATATAAGATTTTAAAACAATCATGTTCAATGTTACAGCTCGCCTTTTATTTTAAAAAATTCATTTACTCATCGACTTGCGTCACCTAGAATATTGTTTGCAAATAATCATCCAACATACATGTATTTAATTAAACAATTAAAGTAAATAAGAACAATTACAATTATAATATGTTAATTAGTAATTATTACCTCCTCAATCAATAATTACTTTTTTTATTTTAATAAAATTTTTCTAAATCTATTGCATAACGGCCATGTTAACTAAGCTCTGCAGAAAAATTATTCAATATCGGAACCAAACAGAAAAAGCACGGACAAAGTAATAAATTTCAAAATTATTGTCAACATTACCAAAATAAAATACTTCAATTTATCATATTTCAGACGTATTGAGATCGTATTACAAATAAAAAGTTTCATTTCCTCATTGCATTGTTACAAGTTTCATATCGTTTACATGATTTCTTTGACAATACTTATTATTATGTTAAAAGTTTGGCAAAACAAGAACCGCTATAATATATTTAATAAGAAATATTATCTTCTCAAATCAAAACGTAACTTTATTTTAATATTTTAGAAAAACATTACGTATATAAATGCGTTGAAATTTTTAAAGTAAAAAATTGCATTTATCGATATTGAAAATATACATATTTCTGCATTATTGTGATTTCATAAAAAATCAAGAATGTCGTTTTCTCATTGCAACCTTCACTTCGAATTTTCTTTACAAATAATCATCTAACAAAAACATTTATAATTATTTAAACAATTTAGTTGATCAAGAACCATGTTAATGACATTATTAAGTTCATTAAACCTCAATCCAATCACATATTTTTAAATTTTTTTTATAAACAATTAAATCTATTGCATATCTCCCACTTTGCATCGTTTACAAGAAAAGTTGATAATTTTAAAACTGCACAGCACAAGTGGAAACGCAAAAATAATAATCGAATTCCATATCTATGTTTACCGAAATATAAGGTAAACAATGTTACTGTATTCGCATTTTTAATTAAAAATTTATCTTGCTTATCGCAGTGCGTCACGTTGAATGTTCTTAAAAAAATATCTCACGATCACAATGATTATTATTCCTATTATTATACAATTTGAAATATAACTGTTATAATGTGTTTATTAAATGCAATTCTTCCTCAATCAGTACTCATTATTGTCAAAATAATATAGAAACATTTCAACCTTACTGACACATTCCCTAGCTTTACAGGAAAAGTGAACATTTTTAAAATTATACAGCTCAAATATGGACCCTGTACAAAACTTCAAAATTCTTATCTACAATACCAGAATATTTTATTTGAAAATTAAACATCTTCAATGTTACTGACTTTATTCAATGTTTAATATTCAATTTATTCTTTACCAATAATCATCTAACAAACATTTGTATTTAATTAAATATTTGATTAAACAAGAACCGTTTTAATATGTTTTTAGTTATTATTACCTCCACAATCTGAACTCATAATTGTTTCAATAATTTATAAACATTTTCATATATTGCATAATTGACATTAAACATTGCTTTACAGGAAAAGGGAACATTTTAAAAACAATACAGCACAAGTGTATACCCGGTAACAAATATCAAAATTATTATTTTCAATATCAAAATATAAGATTTAAAACAATAATAATAATAATAATAATAAATAATAAATTTATTGTCAGAAAAACAGTACAAACTGCATATGACCACGTGGAGGACAATAAACTAATTTACTACTAATACATATATTATTATTATTATTATTATGGTTGTTGGATAATAATTCGTAAATAACATTCGCGTTGAATGTTATTTACTAATTATTATCTACCAAACATTATTATTATATAATTTGACTAAAATATATCTCTTTAATGTGTTTATTAGTTACTATTGCCTCCTGAAGCAATACTCATTATTGTGAAAATAATTTATAAACATGTAAATCTTTTAGAACAGCCTCTTTAACTTACCTTTACAGGAAAACTACATTTTCAAAACCTTGAAGCAAGAGTATGGTGTAGTAACTAATTTGAAAATTGTTATCTACAATGGCTAAAATATATGCAATTTAAAGTAATCATGTTGCAATATTTTTGTGACGGCATTATAAATTAAAAATTTCATTTACTCATCACATTGTGTCACGTTGAAAATTCTACGCAAATTATCATGTTGAAACTATTATAAATATTTAAACAATTTGGCTTAACACGAACCTTTATAAAATGTTTTAAGAATTTTTACCTCATGAATTCGCAATTTTTTAAACATAATTTATAATTAAATAAAGCAGTAGCATTACCTCTAGACTAAATTAGGTTTAAAAGAAAATTGTACGTTTTCATAAAAGTTTAGTACAAATATACACGCAGTAATAAATTTTAAAATTCTCGTCTACATTTTCCGAAATATAGACCATGATCAAATCATCTTTTTTTTTGGTGTTGTTTTCACCTTATCATTTATAATTATCATTTACGCAATGAGTCACGTAGAATCTTCTTTACATATAATATCCCAACAAACTTTTATAATTGTTTAAACAATTTGACTGAACAAGAACAGTTATAATATGTTTATAAATCATTATTACATCTTGAATCAATACGCAGTAATGTATAAATAATTTATAAACATTTTAATCTATTGACCAACGACCACAATAACTTAGATTTAATGAAATACTGTATATTTTCGAAAACATTCACTACAAGTAAACCCCAGTTAAAATTTCTAAATTCTTGTCTACATTTGCTACCATAAAGGATTCAAAATAATCGTATTTCAGTGTTCTTGTGATCGAACAATAAATTAAAATTTTCATTTTCTCACCATAATGCGTCGAGTTGAATATTCTTTACAAATCATCAGCTAACTAATAATTATAATAATAATTATTATTATTATTATTATTGATATAATTTGACTAACTGAGAACCGATATAATGTGTTTATAAAGTTATAATTACCTCCACAATCAGTACTCATTGTTTAAGTAATTAAAAACCTTTTTAATCTATTGCATAACGGCCACATTAACTAATCTCTTCTGGAAAACTGTTCAATTTCTAAACCATACGCAACAAGTGCGGACGATGTAATAAATTTAAATGCTTTTGTCAACATTACCGAAATAAAAGACTAATTGATCATATTTCTAATTTATTCTTTACACAATTTGGCAAATTAAGAACCGTTATAATATGTTCATAAAGATTTTGTTACCTTCTCAATAAAAACTCATTGTGTAAAAATTTATAAACATACTAAGCCATTACGCAAGGGCCACGTTAACTTAGCTCTACAGGAATACTGTTAAAATATCAAAACCATACATATCATGTAAGGACGAAGTAACAAATTTCTAAATTTTTGTCAATATTACCGAATAAAATATTTTAATTGATCATTTCTCAGATTTATTGTGACTATACAAAATTAAAAATTCCATTTCCTCGTCGCATTTCGTCACTTTGTAAGTCCTTCACTTTGTATGTTTGTATATATGTATGTATGTCACAATTCTTGAATTCAAAAATTCAAGAATTGATGTTTGCGGATGATTGTGCCCTCATTACAAGCACAGCTGAAGTTCTACAAATACTTCTAAATACATTCGTAAAAGCAGCAGATGAATTTGGATTAAAAGTGAATATACAGAAGACAGAGATAATGTTTGTAAATTGTCAACCTCAAAATTTATATGTGGGTGAAGAGTCATTAAAAGTAGTCGATAATTTCAAGTACCTAGGAAGTTATATCAACAATAGGGGAAATATGAAAAAAGAAATTGAGAATAGAATAAATGCAGCGAGTACAGCATTTGGAAAGCTGTATCACAGAGTTTGGAAGTCACATAATCTGAGTTTAACAACAAAATTATCCATCTATGAGACGGTAGTTATCAGTACTCTTCTCTACTCAGCAGAATGTTGGACTACATTAAAAGAACACCTCAACAAACTGAACAGTTTCCATATGCGTTGCTTGCGAACCATACTCAAGATCAGTTGGAGAGAATATATTCCCAATGAGATTATACTAGAGCGAGCGAACATATTGAATATTGAAGACCTTATCCAGAACAGGCGCCTCCGATGGCTAGGACATGTCAGTAGGATGCAGGAGGATCGCCTGCCGCATAAAATAGCGTTCTGCGAACTTAAAACTGGACAAAGAGCTCGTTGTAAGCCTAAACGAAGATGGACTGACGCTGTGAAGCAAGATTTGAAACAGTTGGGTATTAGTACAACTACTTGGAGAGAAACTGCTGCTAACAGGGAAAAATGGAGAAGTGCTGTGAAAGGACTAATACAAAGCAACCACAACAGAAAAGTAGAAAAGGCCAAAACCAACAGAGTATAGAAAAACAATATTGAAGAGAACTTTGAATGGAGCTGTCCACTCTGCTCCTTCAAAAGACAGGGAAGACAAGGAAGGCAATACGTAATGTCTCACATAATTCAAAAACATCCTATAACAGAACCTGTGAACACTTTAGATGATCCATTGACATGCAGACATTGCCAACAAACAACAAGGAGTAAAGCCGGGATGACAAGCCATCTTCGCCATAAACACCCAGATATCCCACAAGACAACAGCAGGAAACCTATCAAGACCCCACTCCTGCCAGCTTCCTGTAATAATATCACACCCACGCAGGATACGCTTTCTTCAGCATCTCTACCAAACCCAACACCTCCATCTCCACCAGACTCAACACACCCCGACAATTTGACTTGCCCTGCCTGCAGCCGCAAATGTAAAAACAAGGCCGGAGTGAAGGCACATATGAGAAACAAGGAATGCAGAAGACAATTGGAGAGTGGCATCATCGGACACGATGGACGCCGATAATCATGTATGTCACAAACATTATTATTCTGCAATTAAATAAAATATAACAGTTATATTGTGTTTAGTAGTTACTATTATTTCTCAATCAATACTCATTATTGCTTAAATAATATATAAAAAATGTAATCTATTTTACACGAGCCTCTTTAATTTAGCTTTAAGGATAACTGTTCATTTTCAAAATCATGAAGCACAACTTCGTCGAAGTGACAAATTTCAAATTTACAATATATTTATTAGTGATTTTTATCTCTTCATTTAATACACACTTGTTTAAATAATTTGTCAACATTTTAATTTTTTGCAAAAAATTATATTTACACAGCACTTCAAGTAAACCAATTTGTTTCGCAAAACACTGTTTACATTAAAATGGACATCTATACATTGTAACCAATAAGTTACACCACTATTCCTTTCACCATGTCTTATAAATGTACATTTTCATATATTATTCCTACTTAGGAACATAAATTAGATGCTAAGGTGATTCAATCTAATGTATATTTCATTAAACACAAAGAGTATTTCTAGTCGATATTCATGGCTGTAAAGTAATGAAAAGGTTATTTGTTTTATTGATTGAATAAAAAATAATTCATCATTCATTCAGAATTTTCAAGTTTGTCACTTAAACCACAATACAGTAATATTACATTTCTAGTAACATATGGTACACTGCCAAGAATATGCTTGCAAATGCGCAAAGGACTTCCCTAACCTCGAGCCGTACCGAATGCACAACCGAAGGAAAACTGAATTACCGAGAGCTTATAGACTTGTGTGAATTAACCGAGAATTCAGCAGACGAACCGACCGGAAGGAAATTTACAGAAACTCCGTTGCTTACAGGATTCCATAGTTCAACTTCGACCCGAAAAGTGACGTCACTTCGAACACACCGAATCGATTACGAGTTAGAGAATAGGACCTATAGGTCTTGTTCGAGAACGTTTTGGCGGGTCATGCGTCCTAAACGTCCTATCTTTCACCCCATTTGAGTGCGCGGGGTACAGCTGTGAGAAATGATTCACCAAAACCTCTTTTTTATGTCACAATATTAACTTTAATAAAGTTTTGATTCAATATTTATTCATTTTATGTGGAGTTCCGCGATTGAATTGAATGATACATAATCTTCGTTTGCTCACACAGTATTTATACTATTCCATCTACTCTGTGAGTTTTTGCTGCATCGTTTAGCTTACATTTTATTAAATATAGTTTTGTTTTATTCCATTAACATTTTTCATATTACTCGGCATTACTATTTACAGCCTACTATTACTCGATTAGGTAGAATCCAGTGGTGGGAGGTAATTTAGCATTTTAAAAAAAGTTCCTACTTTTATACAGAAGGGGGAACTTTATCTGCACATTCATAATATGTTTTAAGGGAAGTTTGATGAAGTAGCCCAATCAATAAATGTCCAAAAACATCGATTTTGGGAAAATATTGGCGTAAAGCTAAATTTTTCCCCACTGGTGTACAAAAACCTTTATTGACTGGACTGAAGAGTGAAATGTATTACTAAGCTATATGATTACTAGAGTCTGATGAAAATGGCTACCAGCCGAGAATCGAATCTTCTTTGATGGCTATAAGCAAATAGATTCATTAACAGTTCAGCGGGTTATGCCCGTCAACAACGTAGCCCAAACGTTATGTTGTTACTGGTGGGCAATAGTTTGATTTAATTTCACATGGAGTTCTGCATGCCATATGCTCGTGAAATAAATAGGAATTTCCAATTTCTTACCAAAATTTTTGTGCAGAATCTAAACTAGTCCATAATGTTTCGGTTGCACGCTTCCTCTGGCGAGAAATTACAAAATGCAAATAATTAAGGACGCATTGAATCTCTTATTTTTGTTTTATTGAATTTCCAACCAGAAACACGCTGATACCCAAAGACATGATTTTTTTCTTGTATATACTCTCTAGAATAAGTACGTTTTAGAACCGAAAAAGGAAAAAGAAAAATCGAACTTTTGAGATGTTTAAACTCAAAAAACTAGTTATTTTGTTTCGAATCTTTGAATTTCTGCCATAGGAGGAATCGGATCAAAAGGTTTTGTAGCAAATTTGAATTCCTCTATATCCAAAAATATACATGCATTTGAAAATCTTTTTAAAGAGAAATTCGCATTTGAGAGGCAATGACAAAATTTTTTAAGTGAGAAAAAGAAAAATTTGCTGTCAAAAATCTCAGATCGCAGTGTGAGAGTAGAAAATGTGTTTCTTATTGTAAGACAGGCATACAATCCGATAAAATTACATTGAACAAGATTTTCGGACTAGTTCATGTAACCTTGGCCCAATTGACGTGGAAATGCCCATATAATAAATGAATTAAAATTTTATTCATACCTCATGCCTCTCAAGAGTAACAAAGAGTTGTGGTGAATGAAACAATTATTCTAACCTTGTTAATAAGGTAGATGGATCAGAACATATGACAGAACCAAAACAATGGAAATGATAGTAAAATTTCCTATCATTAAACGGAGAATCTAATTATTCTCTCAGTCGCTCTTTATTATTATTCCGTGTAAACCTAATTAGTATTTAGAAAGGTTGTGGGAATTTCCAGTTTAACATTACTGTAAAGGCAACAGTATCGTGCAAATATAAATTGCAATTGAAGAAGAGTTACGATCTGCGTTAATTTAATTTATATTCATTTGGTTTAACACAGGGATTATTACTTTCCTTTTTCGATAACATTTACATTTAACATTAACTATGTACGTAATATTACTTGTGAAATATATTGAAAAATATAATTGTGATATATACATATACATATATATATATATATATATATATNATATATATATATATATATATATATATTGTGTGTGTGTGTGTGTGTGTGAAAGTGTTGTAATCGTGAAAAGTTTTGATCGCGAGATTTTCTCGATTCACCATTTTGGTGTCTCCGGCTCCCGAAAAAGGGTTTTAAGCATCATATGTCAGTTTTAAAAAAGGAATGAAACACAACGATTAGGTTTATTTCAGTAAATTCACCTACACTGATTGTTGAAACTCATTCTCAAGGATTTTGTAACTAAGAGCATGGGGTAGGCCGGAGTATATTTTCAATAATATCTCCAAGGGGTTCTTATAAATCACACTGGCCAAGAAAGGAATCAGTACTTGTAGGATCTGCTTAAATAGTACGAGTGTATGTTTGGTAAGCAAACAATTCGTGTTTTATAAACAATTGCACCTCTTTTCTTTTTCTAAAAAGAGACGAGAAGGATTGTGTCAAAAAATGCAGTAAAGGAGTAAGCGAATTTGGTTTTTGGCAGCCTGAATCTGAACATCAAATATGTATGAGGAAAACAATTGATGTATTATTTCTTATGGCACATTTGGATGTCCGACGGCAGCTCCACGGGCTGATTGCGGAGCAAATACAAGTTAAACATGGGATCAATCGCCTTGCCCTAAATTTTAATCAATTTTCTAAGAGAATAAGCGCGATTTTAATTTATAACCCTTTAAAAATTCAGCCCAATGTTCCATGAAAGCAGACTGAGATTTTAATTTCAATGACGTGGTATGTACTTTCCATACTCCAGTATTCTTCCGGACTACGAAACTGTG
This sequence comes from Laupala kohalensis, assembly GCA_002313205.1. Lineage (NCBI taxonomy): Eukaryota > Metazoa > Arthropoda > Insecta > Orthoptera > Trigonidiidae > Laupala > Laupala kohalensis. The sequence goes on along the minus strand of NNCF01128903.1, from coordinate 517,918 downwards.
CATGTTCATAATCATGCTATATTCATCAAATCGCAAGATATTTAAATTTATTGATGGACCACAATTCATGGAATAAAAGTGAACCGGAGCTTTAATCGGCAAAAGTTTGTTTCAGTAACTTTGAATTCGCAAATTGATCTTGAAACTGCGAACTTCAATCATCCAATTTTCTTCTATTTTTGTTATTATTGTTATTATTATTATTATCATTATATATTACTATTTATTTCATGAACCGATGAACGACGAACAGAAATTAAATTTAATTTCATTACGTGCGACGAATAGAATTCCGAGTGGATGTCATCGCAAATTACTCCCCGAGAGTGTGAAAAGAGTTGATGCGTGATTTGTACCACAATACGTAGAGAGGAGAGAAAATTACAAATACGTCCTTTTATTAAATAAATCACGCTGAAAAATAAGAGCAAATATTGAATATCATGAAATGAAAACAAATACACAAATTAAAAATTAAATGTTAAATATCAAAACATAAAATTTAGATCTGATTTATTTCATTTATGTAAATGTCATACTATTTTTTCACTATAATTGAAACCCATTAGTTTTGATAACTCCGTTGGAACAAAATTATTGAAAATCAGATTTTGTGAATTTTGGCTACTACTTCTCATCTAACAAACAATTTAGGTATTTCGAACAAATTGTATTGATTACTGACAGTTTGGTATGACTTGGTAAAAATGTAAATTGGTTGTTCTCAGATAAGTGTACACGACACGCTGGAATTCCTGCACGAGTCACGTAATTCCGATCTTGTTATAAAATACATTCAATTGTTCCCTTTATAATATCCTATTAGTTAAATTTACATCAGTTTAGCACAATATCATGAATCAATATCTTTTTTTATTTTAACATCATTCTAAAAGTAATCTCTTGAATTAACCGCTCATTCTTGAAAATGTTCACCGTTGTTTAGGGAGAGGTGTCCCGTCACTAAATACTTAACACTAAGAAATCCATCGTAACCTCCATTTATCTTTCTTACTGATCTCTCTCCCCAAAACTTCGTCGGTTAGCTATTATTCTCATTGTCTCCCATCCTCGAGTGAATTATGGTGTCTTGACATCTCGTACCACGGACATCATTTGCTATCGGGCATCTCGTACCACTTTCTACTTGCAAAGGGTCTCGTCCTCAACCCGTCATTTCCGACCGGTCATTTGAAACCACTTTCTACCTGCGTTGGATTTCGCGATATGCCTTTACTGAGATCCCGGAGAAGTGAAGAAAAGTGTGCATGAAATAAAGTACAATGAATGTTAGATCGTATATGATAAGAATATTCGTGAAATGGTGGAAAATTATAATTAATTAGAATTTTCTTCATCTACTATATTGGAGACTAAATTTAAAAAATTAAGGAGAAATTAATATATTGAAGACTATCTTGCTTGTATTAATGCACTTTGGTGACCCACCGTGAGAAATAGATAAGAGATTCTTATTCATTCATTTTATCAAATGGATATATAATTGAAATACTATTCTCAGATAACTCCAACTAAGGTATTTTTTTCTATCTTTCCCAATCAAATTTAGATAGTACCATTTAATCAGTGGCCTGTTTAGGTTCTTCATCAAAGCTTATACGTTTTACTTTCCTTGTGGCGGGAACTTAATACCATACATATTTAATACCTGACTTAATTGAGAAAAACATTGGGAATTTTCATTTTCGCGAGAGAATTATATAACGTCTTCCACACTACCAGAAGTTCACAAACTCCGGGACTGACCTCTAATGTTCAGGTCAATATTATAGCAGTCAGTACTTCCCTTTCAGGGATCTCATCAACGGTATTACATGAAATCCTTCGCAGGTAGAATATGGTACGAAACGTTCCAGAAAGAAATTTACATTTATACGAAACTTGCCATAGGCTTGCCATCAACGGATGGCGTACTTGCTGTACAGTTGCATTGGCAGGTCTGCAAGTGTGTGGCAAGTCTCCTACAAACTTCCGAGTTCAAGTCTGACACACTTGCCCTACACTTGCCATGAAAGTTTGAGGCAAGCATGAATCTTGCGCTCCACATGTCAGGTAAACTCTGAAACTTACTCTGAAATTTCAGGTATTACTCTGAAAATGTGTAAAAAAAACTTGCTCCACCAGTATTGGGCAAGTTTACAGCACGTGTATATGGCTTGATTGTTTCTCACGTTGTAGGATACGTGTATAGGCAAAGTCTTTCGGCTGTCAACTTTCAATAAACATGCATTTAATTTTAGACGTCTATTAAAAGTCTACCTGTCTAACATCAAAATCAGTAAAATTGCCACCATACACTTGCAACAAATTTAAAATAATAATGTTTACAGAAACAATAATGAAATAAACATTCAACTATTACTTTCAAATACTCGTGCATTTTCATTTTTGAAATAAAGGATTTTTTATTCGCAATAGGGATAATAAGCTATGTTTAAGTGATTCTTCATTCCTTTTTCTAAGTTACAGAAAAGAAAAACTCAGAAGTTAAAAAAAACATTCAATTTATTGTCAAAAATGTTGTTAAAAACTGATTGTAAATATGACTACCTGGAAGACCAAAAAATAATTAACGTGCAATAAGCAAACAAGAAACCACTTGATTCCGATGAAAGGACCCAACAAAAGTAAAATCTGGGGAGAGATGGGATTGCAGAGGCAACATACCCAACCATTACATGAGTACAAAAATTATATTTCATTTTATAAACACAACAAATTTTTGTTCTCTTCATTTTCCCCCTCCTTCGTTTGAGGAATTAGCTCACCCCGGGTACAATGGTGGGGTTATCACTGACAGACTTAGAACACAGCCCGGTGAAGAAAATAATTTCCCGCTTTCTTCTATTTGCATATTAATGTCATTCTCTTGTTCTGCATTAATTTTTCACAGAAGAATCTATTCATGCAGCGTAGGTGCTAGATGTGAACCACAGCATACATAACAACTCATCCCTGCTCCAGTTATCCAGCAGAAACCTAAGTGCTATTTCCTTATCTGTCATAATAATAAATTTATTGTCAAAAAAACAGTACAAACTGCGTATGACCACGTGGAGGAAAAAAAAAACTAATTTACTCTCCGGAAGCAAGCAAGGGACCATCCCATCAATTCCGATCAAGGGCCCTAAGGCAGAGGCGGATTCAAAAAATTCAGCAAAAATTCCTAGATAAGATAAAAAGTTAGCTGCGAGTTATAATACTAATAGAATGTCAATATGTTTGTAATTTTAAGCAAAAAATTACATGTAAGTTATTATCGAACTATAGATTATTCTGAGTATAGTGCTTAAAAATTGAAATAACACTAAATTCACGATTTATTGTTACAATAGACCCGCCCCTAGACAAAGCCTAGAGAACCTGTATGATAAATCCGCCTCTACCCGAAGGAAAACCGGAGAAAAACCCGGGCCAGGATAACAGGGGGTCCCACACGAAAGGAAGGGATATAAGCTGTACATAGCGCATCATCAGCCTTAACCCCCCTCCTCGTCTTTTGCATTGTTTTCACTGCAGCAAAAAAACTGTTAATGTAATGCAGGTTCTAGAAGAACACCACATCATGCTTCACAACGCAACACTGCTTTCATTAGCACTAAATCTCTTATTTTATGAATCAATGAAAATAAGAGGTAGATATCCGATAACCACATTCACTATTTATGTTTGTAGGCCGAAGTTGCTTTGGCTGATCGATGCTAATATAATAGACAAAAAAACTAAAGCAGACACACACAAAGAAACAACGATGCAACCAGAACAAAACAAGGAGGTACCCAGTATTCCACAACATTTCACAGATTCAATCATGCCTTTATTACAACATTAACACGAAGTTCTGAAATTAATATATAATTAAAGATTGCATTAGTTCTTTGTACAAATATTTAGTCACGTCTCGATCCAACTTACGTCCATTATTTTTCAGACGTACAAGAAAATAAATTGGAAATGTTAAAAGTATCACAAAACAAAGTGGATGGAAATGTATTAGCACTGTATAAAAACATTTTTATGGCGATTTGTGATCAAATGACATTTAAAATGATAATAGCTTGATAAAACTGCAGAAAAAAATCAATAATTTCTATTTAACTAACACAAAGGTTCTTCTTCCAAGTATTGTAAACACTTGAATTTAAGGTATTTTCTTTAATCACTTGCAATTGAAGATCTTTCTCGTAGAGAATAATTAAATAACCTTTCAACAACCTCCAGATTTGACCGGTTTGGTAAGTAGTTTAATAAAAACAGACCATCTTGAGGTTCTTAAATATATTTCATATTTCCACTTTAAATATTATAAATAAAATTTACTTACAGTGTAAATGGAGAGCTAGAATACAAAACAAGTTAAATCCATTAAACACTTTTTCGGGAGAAGTTCTTAATTTCATGAACTATAACAGTTACAGTACACAAGGAACAGTTCTTTGAACGAAACTGGCAGTGCATTAAATAAATAACTTAAAAGATTTGTTTCATGTGATGTTGAGAATTGATATAACTTTATATCTGTACTTTATATAACTGATTCGATTGATATAATGCGTACTGGANTATAAGAGACAGGTCAAATACTGACCTCGTATTCGCCCCCCCCCATTGTGCAGATTTTTAGAATTATTCTGGTGTGAGATCTAAATTATTTTATTTCGCTTATCAAGCTGCTAAATGGGCTGAGAAAACTAATGTTTTTAATATTGGTGAACCTTTTGTATTGAACCACATAAATTATTACAGGTAATTAGAGGTTTTACATCAATCTAAACAGTCCACGAAACAGAGACGTGAATATAGTAGTAAATATGATGGTGAATTGCATGGTAATTGGTTTCATGGTGGTGTATTTTAGTTCAACAATTTTAATTATGGTATTACTAATCTTCAATTATATTTGAGGAGTAAAACAGCTTGTGGTAAGAATAGTTGCACAGGGAATATTATTTTGGGTAATAACACTGATTATGTTTTTATACCAGGAGAGGGGATTTTTTTTGAGTAGGTTCAATAATAATTATAAAGTTGTTCTCTTTGAAGAATTTAATACTAAAAATTATAAAAATGAAATGTTCTTAAGAGATTAATAGAAGGGACTTGTTTAGAGTTAATGTTAAATTTGGTGTTGGATATGTACTTCAATTTGAAGGTTTGGTAATATTTGTATCAAATTATTGTCCTTATACAGGTCTTGCATTTCAAAGAAGACTGAAGATAATTGAAGTTACTGACTCTTACTTTTAAAGATGTTCTATAGAAGACGACATTATGGTGTACGACGTTACAAACGACCTACGTACTACAGACGAAGACGTACTTTTTACCGACGTCGTTGGTTTCCAAGAGTAGGTGTAAATAGTAGTTTGGGTTCATTGCAATATGTTACTGAAACAGATTATGGGAATATGAACTTTAATGGAGAATGGGTGTTACTGCTGGATTTGTATTACGTACTCCTGTGACCTCTTTTTGGGGTAAAACTGACAAGAATGGTGTTACTACTCATGAAGGACAATATGACAACGTAATAACGCGTAGAATGAGTATAAAATTCGTGATTTTTGAAATGGATGGAACATATACATATGTCAGGGCTAATGCCAAAAGTAATATATGTGAATTTCGTCGAAATGTTCCGTGTATCACTTGTTCAATGGCTATTAAAGAAAAAATTAAATTAGGTGGTAAAATGAAGAGATTTGAATATAATCAATGGGATGTTTATATTGAGCCACTTAACATAGATTATGATTCTAGCAGATCTATTTTGTTTCATACCGGTAGTTGCTCAGAACCAAGTTGGGTTATTTCATCTAATACCCCCATGTATAAACTTCACGGGTGGAAAATGTACAAAATTAATAGACATTTATCGGTTTATTAAAAAAATTTATTTAAAAGTCGTAAAGCTATGGGTATTACTGGTTTTTTTTAAAAATAAAGTCTGACCTATTATTCCTACTGGTATGGAATGTCATACTAGTGCTAAGAATTGGAAATTGTGTATGGCACCTGATTTAGGAAATTCACTTTTGCCTAGTGAAGGTATTAAATTAGAATGTAGTCATTTCTTTGGGCTGTGAATTTGAAATTAAGGTTAATTATGTTTTATCCGGTAAACGAGAAGGTGTAATATAATGTTGTATTTTTATAGTATTTCGACTGAAATACATAATGTTATTGGAAGTAAGAAAATGTGGCCTTTAATTATTTTAAAACACCTGTGGATCCTTCCTCTTGATTATAAGGGACGTATTATTATTATTATTATTATTATTATTATTATTATTATTATTATTATTATTATTATTATTATGGAAATGGATTAAATATCGAAATGTTAATTGAATTTTTATGGTAATATAGAAGAATTATGAATTTGATAATTGAAAGGAAATTTAGGGAATTAGTGACATTTTGATGATCATGATTTTGTTAATGAAAGACGTAGGAAGTATTATTATTTCGATTTATTAGAACAAAGGAGATTAAATCTGACTGGATTTTCTATTTAGTACACAAGATATAATGGTGACGTCATCCGTGCAAGTCCGAGCATGCGGCGTCCGTTATCTACGCTTCAGGTGAAAAGGTCAACGACCGCAGCTATAAGTGTGGAGCCGCGTCTCCACAGTGTGCATAAACTTACTGAGCACGCTGTCTCGAAGCAACTCTGCAAGTGAATTTGTGAAAACTAGTTATAAACGTTGCGGGTTGCGTTCTGTAAGTACAAAACACTACTCATCTGGTAAAAAGTGGGCTGTAACTATAAAAATTGGTGAAGTAATTGATTTTGAGAAGGATGAGGTAAGGGAAAGTATTATTCATTATTTATATGATTTACTATATGGTTTTTGTGTAGGATTAGAAGAATATGATAATAATTCATTTAATTTTATTGAAAATAGTAATAGAAATCTCTTAGATTGCTGTGAACCTCACCGCCAGGTAACATAATTAATCTGAAAATAGTGATGTTTTGAGGTATCATTTGCATTATTACTTAGTTTCTAAGGAAAAAATATCATTTTCTGATGTACGTGAATTATTCTGGTGTGAGATCAATACAATTTTGCATTCTTCTCGTTCAAAATAATAGAAAAATTTCCTTGCATCTATTTCTTCCCCGTACCAACACCTTTTCGAAAGGAAAAATATTGTCTAAAATTCTGTATAATCCCATATTTGTCCTCACAACTAGCATCCCCAGACGAAGTGTGTAGAAGGGTTGATTCGAATAAATTGTCCATAACGAGCAACATTAGTGTCGAATACAAAGTTTGCGGGGTCACTGAATGAAAAACAATTTAATTATTGTCGTAAATTTATTTCTTTAACATAAACTGAGTAGAAATGAATTTTCATAACAAGCTTTATATTGAACATATGATTCAATTTGTTTTTACTAATATTTTTGTAAGTCAGACAGAAAGTCAGATAGGAATGTTATCTCCTTCAGTTGTAAGCAATGTTTCGTTCATGAACGAAATCTTCGTTAATGCTCTCACATTGCTTACATACGCTGACAAATTGGCAATTCGGTAACGTCGCATTACGACAAATTTGGCAACATAGCTAGCGAATGAAGGAGACAAAAATTGGAACACTTTCGAAGTTTAATCTCCATTGTGCTGATACATATGATACAGAAAAAAGGTATTTGGTTTGAACTAACACTATTTGTAACAATGCAATGGCATTTGTATCTGTATGTTTTGCTACGAATTGAAGTAAGGAGGATATTTTATAAACTTAATATAAAACACAACACAATTTTTATAATATCTTCGTTATAAAAAATAAACTAGCTTCTTCAAGAGTTAAGTACGTTTTTGGAAGTACGTTTTTGGACGATGGTCTCGCATGACAGAATTTTTTTTACATTTTTTAATGTGACTTTCTCGGTTCCCAAATCGAGAAACAAAAATTTGATTCTGCATTTCCAGTCCACATATATGCAGAAAAAAACTTCTACGAATATGCTTTTTCCACGCAGTGAAACCTGTGATGAAGAAAAATGCTCATTTTTAGTGTTTCTTATTCACAAGCTACAGTTTCATGCACGTTCCTCATAACGAACAAAATATAATAAAGATCTGAATAATAAACTACTGTTAAACATGCATTTTTTCTATCGTAGAATCTTTCAAATATTACATTAAATTTAAATTCAGAAACAAATTTGTTATTATTTGATTAAGATATAGATTAATGATTTGAGTATATACTTATTGAAACTTTTAATTGTTCTGTTTGTGTTTCGATTTTAATAGCTTCCTTTAATATTCTATTTTTCAATTCTCTTTAAATAGACTAGTCACACTCCCATTTCCCCTTCAAAAAGAGCGCTCGAATAGCGTAGAGACCTATATGCCCTGGGACAGTACACAATCTGAGATGCTATTAGCGATAAGCAAAATATAAATATTTATTATTTATAAGAATGCGATCTTGTGCTTTGCTCAATAAAACATTCGTCGGACTGCCAACGTTTCGACTTTTAGTAAGAATTCAAGACCATAAAACATATATCTAAGGTCTGTAACTAGACTTCCAAGAAAAAGTAGTCATAAGCAAAAAAAACATATATCCATAAAAATAGATGTCGGAAACGTATAATAAGCCCAAAACCACAAAAGTGTTTTGGTGACTCGATATATCGATTTTTGTGGTTTGGTTGCCTTTTCCGTAGGTACGATTTCTTCTTCTTGTACTAAAAAGCAAGTAAAGAATAACGAGACTAGAAAAATATTGTGGAAAGTTATCTTGTCGCACTAAAAACCATATTTTTTAGACCACAAAAATACGTAGAGATGATATCAAATCAAAAATATTGAAAATATTTGATGTTCAGATCGTTGTGAATGCGTGTAAGCAAGATCTTTATTAAGTGCAAAATATATTGTGCTTTCAATAACGAGATTACTATTATTATAGTATACTTTCCCTGCACGCCTAGTAAAAATGGATGGTTAATAATAAGTTTGCCATTGCGATCACTCTCCAAAATTATATTTGTCTTCTCGACTGATGCATTCTAAAGTTGTATTATTTCAGGACATAGAACATGAAATCCTACACAATTATATCCACGTATAAATTAAATCCGAATAGAAAATGAAATCCTACTAAGTAACGGAAGTTTCATCTTCTATGACTAGCATAAATCCAACAAAGAAATATTCTGAACTCTAAACAAGAGTGACGTGGTTGTTTAATTGAGATTGCTCACATCAAAACACTCTTAGTAACATTCATGAGTTTGAGAGCAGGGTTCTATAAGATAAATAAGTCTAAATATTGTATTTTAATCACTTTTCATTAATATATAGCTTGTATTTATTAATTATTAGGTTCTTTTTCAAATTTGTGTGGAAATTTGTGTGTGCAAATTTGTCTTTAATAGCGGCGTAATAAAACATTTTCTGTAGTGACGATTTAATAGGAATATGTTCGCCAGTACTAGTCTTCTATTGGTGCGCCAAATATGGAAGCAGTTTCAAGTTTCCTCGATTGGTCGAACGAAAGTAAGGTACTTTTTCCCCGACGCAGAGGTCTGGCGTTGCAAACCTAACAGCTCCAAACAAGCCGCGCGGGACTAGAATATTTTGTGTCCTTTTATAATTCCAGGACGGTACTTTGAGCGGCACACTACTTGAACCTTATGTAGAATGATTCAGTCTCTAGTATTGTAAGTTTTACAACATAGTTCAGCGAACACTTGTTTTCTGCAGCTTAAACCTACCTCGTCGGCAAGCTCTTAATAGAATCCTGGAAGCAGGATCGTCAAAGAAAAAAATAAACCTCCAAAAGATGTGCCCTACAAGGTGGGTTTCACGACATGATTGCTTTATGACACTTAAAACGAATTTCCACCCTGTAATGAACCTTACATGAATCATATTTAATCACAAGAAAGAAAAGATGAATGAAGCTGCAGTTATTAGGAAACACCTTGATTACTTTGAATTTATCTTAATGATACCACCTTGAAGTACAATTCTGTACAACATAAATAGTCTCACAAAGTTTTCAAAATAAGTCAGTGAATTTTGAAAATGCCAGCTTCTTCGTGAATCATGCATTGAGAAATTACTACATTTAAGAGCAAATTTCTCACAATTCTCGTCTGAATCAGAATTATTGGCACATACACGGAATATACCAACTGAACTAAAACAAAACACAGGAGAACTGTGAAGTGTTTTCTTACGAACTATTATCTGACTATAGCATTGACGATCCTCGTTTGAAATCCACACATTTAATGCAGCATTGGACATTGTAATCAGATAAAAAGCAGGTTTACTAGCTTACAAACTACAGTAGTACACTTTGTTTTTGGAACCTCAAAACTAAACAATACTGACTGATAAACAAATAAAAGTGAGGACAATCATTTGTATAAATATGTACTCCGATGACTTCACTGAAAAGTTAATTGATGAATTGTCATCATTCAGATCTTCATTACCTAAAGGGATTACCGTGAAGAAAAACGGCAGGGAAATTGCAAAACTACTGATTGGAGAAAACTGTTTCATTAAGTTTCTTTCCCAATCTTATCACAGTAATACTACTGTACCTTACCCTGTCAGGGACAACGGCAACAGAAGAGAGAAGCTTCACTTAATTAAAATGAATAAAAAATTACCTGAGAATCAAGTCAGAGTGACTTCGTAATCCTTAGTATAGTGCAAGAGGAAATTTGGATAGTCGATTTGGACCAGTTACTGGAGGAGTTTCTTATTTCTAAAACCGTAGATCAGGTTTAGGAAAACCCCAAACACAATGAAATATTGTTACTGTACTAACATTTTGTGCAATTTTGTAACATTTTACTTTATATTATAGTGAGATATGTTTAAATAAACCATAACAACAAAAATATTTTTGTGTGAAGTTATAAATTGTTACAATAAGTAATAATGTGAATTGTTTTATACTGACTGTAATTTAGTAGTTCATTTAATGTATGTGTGATAATTGGCTATAATGTTGTAAAGTGACAATTTTTTTTAAAGAGGGTGAATCCTTACCGCCGCCACTGCTGATATGGCAAATATTCTGGATAACAGTGGTGTATTGACACGTTTATCATATAGTGAACAATCTTCTTAGTATTACATAGTGCAGAAGGACGTTCTAAGTTGGGTGAGAATTGCGTACTCCTATTAAAATCGTAAAATGAATACTGGGATTACCAATTTTTCCATTTCCTTGAAATTGTTTGATTGCCATCATTTCCATTGGATTGTAATTTTGTCTTTCAATTTTCCTTTAATATCTTACTGAAATATTTCTTTAATTGGTTAATCTTGTGTCGGAAAATATAACCTTTAAATGAAGCAATTCTATGGAAAGTGAGGAACTGTGACAGAAGTGTGCCACTTCATGTACACGTATAGTAGGTCTGCTTCACACAGTAGGTACTCGCTTGTACGACAAATTTTTCGTGTACTTGTGCCATTATTTTAGTAAAACGGGTTTTAATATCTTTTTATAAAACACCCACATTTTTAGTAATTTGCTGAGTGTATTGGTATATTCATATCTGGATCTGATATGAATACAGAACACTGCGTAATATATTTCTACATCATGCAGATGGGTTGAACATTAAATAATGAGATCTCAATTTAAATTGCACACATTTTTAATTTGTCTCTTCGGTGAAAATGGTATATTTAAGAGTTTCAGCGGCCAGATGATATGAACTAATGGGTAAGCAATGAGCGGACAGTTTATCAATCGATTTATACAAAAAAGGATGTTGGAAATAATTTTGTGAATCCTAATTTTTCAATGCAGACTTAACATATATGGGATAGATTGTTACACTCAAAGCGTTGGAAGTGGAATCAGAGAGACTTCAATGTTCTAAATGACTCACAGCAGTCCTTCACAACCTCACTTAATTATGACGCATGGCAATCTTAATAACGCGCCGCCCTTATTGAGTCGCAAACTCTGTATCTTTCCCGCTTTCCCTTCTCTGTGGGTTAAAATATTGTTATTATATCTTATTTGATAATGATAAATATTGAAATGAAAAAATCAGATGTCGTAAACAAAATTTCAGTAAACAATGCTCACTGAACCGTTAAATACTTAACAAAGTTAGTGCAGGTGACTATCTTTTGAACGCAGAGAAACAACAATTTTAATAATAAATTAAATTTTTGCGATCCCCTCTTATCTAATATTGGTAATACGTAAGATCCTCCCATGTGTAATATGGATCCTTATGTGTAGTTTTTCTGCCCTCATTTATGAAGTGAGTAATGTTTCAGAGATGACAAAACAATTGAAAAACACTGAAGATTTATTCGCGACTCTTACGTACATGAAGCTGGTGGTTCAGTGAAATACACAGGGGAGGGGAATGCAGGGCTTATAGGGGACGGAGCTCCTCAATCAAGTTTTACGGCGCTCGAGGCGTCATGTTTTAATTTCTGACGAAGATTTGAGAGACGTTCGCTGAAGCAGAACGAGGGGGAGGATCAGTAGCTCCTTCTAACGCTATCATATGCGAGGTGTGAGGAATATTGATTGAAATCGTTCCCCACCTCCTTTCTGACGAAGCTGGTTCGTTTTTTGTGCTGACTAGAGTTTCTCGCAGTAAACATGAAAATGATGAGAAGAATCGTTCATCAACTCCGAATCGAACAAAGAATTCGTTCTGTCATATTGCAATAAAGCTATGTGTTGGTGTGTGTGAGTGTATGTGTGAGGATTACGTTACACTTCACGTTCCATCACTGTACCTGGTTACCTCATTACTTCAATGGAAACCTACAGTTAAATGATTTATCAATTCGAAGTTTGTGTTCGGAAATATCTTGCATGTCCCATGCACTGCTGACACATTTTCTCTTAGAAATACTTTTTACAAAATTATCATATTCCTTTTCCTAAACTCTTTATTACTTATTTCGACCATTGTACAGTATAGAATAGAAATAAAAATTATTTAGTAACCTGATAGTTTTTGAAGTCTGATAAAACTCGTTCATTAAAAACTGTGCTCAAATCCTTCCAAGTAAATAGGCAATAATTTTACTATTAGAATTAATCCTATTTTTCCTATTTCCTTACATTATCCATTTTGTTCCGCACTTTTTACTTTCTCATATACGTAGTATATAAAAAGTTTTGTAATCGTGAAAAAATTCGAAAGAGAGATTTGGACCGATATATCCGTTTCGGCGACCCCTGATTCTGAAAAAGTGGTTTTAGGCATAACGTCCGTCCGTCCGTGCGCTGCGATTCTGAGTAAATGGCTAAACCAATTTAATTTCCATTTCGTATTTACGGTAGAATTTACTTGTTGTCGAAGAACATGCTCTAATTTTTTTTATTTTAAAACAAAAGGTACTTCACATCAAGGTCAAAGTACTCTTTTGAATATTTCTCGAAAACGGCTCCAACGACTTTGCTTAAATTTTCTGTTCTTAAAGTACTATTAGTATCGATTACACCTGCATTAGTGGTATTTCACTTGAAAGTTTGGTATAGACGCAGTAAAATAATTTCTTTCTGCTACACTTACACATTAGCATACAGTTTCAAGAAGCTTGAATAATATTTAGCAGTGTAAATGGATGAAGAAGACTTGGAGTACACTTTTCGTGAACTGAAATAAAAGATATGATAATGATAAAATACATAGGAGGACAGCAAACGCATTGTAGATACAAAAATACACCACCACTATCTGTCTACAACAAAATTATATTTACATAACGTTTACGATATTTATTAGACTGATATGTCGCTAATATTAAGTCGTTTTGAAATAATATTCTGAATATTTGTTTTACTTTCAAATTTCAAATAAAAGGCAGTAATAATTTCATCTAGCGACTTTGAGCACTGGAAGACGACCAAACTATAGAGGACCATGCCAGAAATGACCCTTTCACTATAGAATTTTTTCTCACTCTATGCTGCAGACGGAGAAACGTATATGATGTAGTATGTGCAATGGTATTGCATCACTAGTTTGGAGTTCTAACAGAATGAGCGTCTTCAAAGAACATTACTTCTTTCTTATACTTATCCTACTACCTAACTAATAGAGAAAGGGAATACGAAGGAGATTAAGGCAGAGGTAATGAAGTGGCACTGACCATTGAGCTCATATTGAGAGAAATACAACTCAGGCTTTACATTACTATTTTAGCATGAGCCTTTTAAGGCAAGAAAATTACCGTCACGGTATCAAGTCAGTGAAACATAATACTTGAGCCAAAGCGATCGATAATCATTGAAGAATTTTTGCGGGGGGTGGGACACATACAGTAATTGACTGATAAACGGTTACAAAAAGCATCTAGTCTATAAGTATATTGTCTCTTGATTTCACTTTTAAAAACATCTAAAATTGAGTCATGCGCTCCTTCTGGGCTCGGTGCAAAAGATAGAGTGAAAATAAATGACCTTTGAATTAAGTTTTCCTTTCTCATTCTAAAGTTGTAGCATTTAACTGAAATCAAATCCAGAATATTACTCCCAAAAAATGAGAGAATCATGTTCGCTAGGCTTGCCGTATTTTAATAGTCTCAGTACATTATTATTTTCGTTGACCTTTGAAGTATATGTTCCCTAAAAAATAAATAAAAATTAATTAACCCATTTTTGCCCACTGTCGACATTTGTTGATGTTCACTTCAAACATTCCTGGAGAAATTTTGTATCTGAAGATTAGGATTTCGATGGGGACGAGAATCATGAGGAAGAGGTAGCAAAAACATTTGTTTTCGAAGACGAAGTGAGGGATTAAATTTCTCGAAAAGAAGAAAACAAGTTGTGTGGAAGAAAATCAAACTGATATTGACGGTGGGAGAAAGCTAAAGATACTGAGGAAACCAGAAAATGAGAAGAATAAGTTTTGCGGGGAAACCTGGGAAGAAAAAGACATCCCGAATACATTATCAATGGTATTTAGTCGAGCTGTGTTTTTGAAAAATGTTTAATCACCGATAGATACGTTCGATTTTTCTTTTATAACTATGTACTTGAGTACAGAGTTAAATTCACTAATCATTATACCACTGAAAAAGGAAATGTGAATTTTTCTACGTCTACAGATAATCCTTTTGTCTTTGGTTAAAACATATTTGCTCGTACACGAATGTATTAGGAAAGAGCTAAAGATATTTGTTCAGACATTTTTTGAGGTATCATATGAGTGAACGAGTGAAGCATCTCTCAACCAGAAACTCTGTGCTAAAAGTGTCATATCTCGATCACTGAACTGCAATGGTTAACCATGCCTCATATTCATTCTTTCTTCTTCGCACCACGAGGCGGTGCTTCCCGCCTGAATCAACCAGCCGTCACGACGTCCGCCCTTGCAACTGGCGCCAACTCGTAATCGCGGAACGAGTCTTCGCACAGCGAACCTGGCCATGTGCTTACTTGTCGCGAGGACGGTCGGACGGCAATCACTCTCTCGCCTGCCGCTAACCAGTCAACTCACCCGCCGCTCGCCAGCGGTGGGTCTTGCTCTCTCGTCTGCTGCGAGCCAAGACACTCGCTCTCTCGCGATCAATCAAGCAGTCCGCACTCTACGGACAGTCAACGAGCCAGGAGTCGATGGTCAGCTGCATCACTCAAATTGCTGTTCATCACTATACGCACCATGTTGGCTAGCTGCGAGACAGCAGTCGCTCACTCGCCTCACTATCACGCCGCAGCGTGGCAGCCGCGCCATGTCGTCTCTCGCTGCGAGGCAACCTCTACGCCAGGGCGGCACATTCGCCTAGCCAGAAGGCTCCCTCTCTGGTCATCGCACTCTCTCGCAGTCAGCAACGAGCAACACCACTTGCTCTCACGCTCATCACATCATCCAGGCAAGCCACGCCCTTCTTCGCTCTACAACCATGTAAGAGGACGCATCTCATCACTTCTATCGTGGAGCCTCACATCACCTCCACGGTGGGTCGGCATGCTAGCCGACATTCTGTACCATTATTCTTCATAGCTTTCATCGCAAGTTTCATTAAACTATTTGTTCTTGTTAGCAATCAATATTTAAATTCCACCTCATCCTTCTTCAATCTTCATTTTTAGTACAATCATCCCGTGTGCAGGCAAGACCAGATTTCTCTGCACATATTTTGGTCCTCCGAGCTTTATCTTTTTTTTTCGTTCGACTTGATGGACTTGATGGTTGAACTCCAGAAAGAATTGTTTTTCGTCAATTATATCATATTCTTTGGTGTTGGATGAGTTGAAAAATAGACATCATGAAGTAACTCAGACAGTAAGAGCTGATAGAGATTTAGAAAGCTCCCTTACTAAAGCTAAAGAAATGAAAAAAGGAAGCGAAACAGGCATTTCATCAACTGACAGACTATGCCACAAACATTACGTTAGCTGGATGTAAGGACAACAATGTGTTTACAATGGCATCCACAGAAGCGGGTGTTCACCCGATGGGCAAAGCAATATGTTGGTCAAGTAGCGACGTGAAACCCATCCTTGTCCCCAACCATCCTGTGTTGCTTTGTACAACCTCAATATGTGTTCGGTGAGAATATAGAATCGCACTGAATAAACATCAGGAACAATGAATGGTACTCACCAATGAAGGCTCCATACTGAGTGTTGAGAAACTCTATTGCCAGGGTTTATAATTTAGAGACAGACAATAATCAAGTTTGCTTTACGCGTAGCGGGAAAGCAATGCCCAAGTAAAGCAAGATTTGTCAAGTTAGGTGCTACATTCTCTGCATTGTGGCACTTCATATTCGCCCAGTATGAGTATGTTAACCTTGTTTTCTACAACATTGATGACTGGTAATAAAAATATTACAATTGTATTGTAAACTAGTAAAAGTATAACATAGATAAAGTTTTATGACTTTTTCCTTTTTCTCTGCGGTCCAAATGCACTTCACTAATTCATATAACTTAGGTTATCTAGGCCATAAAAATCGCACTCACGCTTACAGTCTACAAGTGTTGATACTCTCCGACTGTATCCATTAATGCTCACTGTTGACATGTGTCGACTCGCTGTAATTTTAAAGTTTAAACCTAAAAAGCACATTCAACTTCAAATAATATGTTGAGAAATGTTAAAAAAGAAAAACAGACGTGGATAAGCGAAAAATTATAAAATATATTTGGGCAGAAATGGGTCAATATAGATATTAATATTAACTCTGATTATATATATATATATATATATATATATATATATATATATATATATATATATATATATAAATGGAACGGGGTAATTAAGAGGTGGAGAGGTGGATGGTGTAATGGAAAACACTCACCTTATTTAAAGTTGCCCTAGCTAGCTCGTGCACTAATGAAATGCATTTAATGGGTTCGAGTTATTTTTAGTAAGTGAGGACATACACTAGAGTTCCTTACCACAGGAAAACGTATTCAAAAGTATAATTGACTTAATTATTTATTGATACTAATACATTTTACTTATAACTAACACATGCACACCCACCCAAAATCACAAATACACCATATAATACACTGAACATTTACTCTCTCTCTATATATATACTATCTCATGGTAATCAGTAGTAGCTATTTACATTGATGTGACTTGAATTAAGAGAGGAACCATAATCATTGCTCATCTTCTTAAGCCCTAATTAACAAAAATTACTAATGTTCTGAACAAGGGCGATAATATTTCTTGGTCGTCGCTCTAAATCATCTCTCGGCCACTTACGCTCATAATACTGATCGCAACCAGCTCGAGATTATCTTTATTAATTTTGGTCAGTCAGTCCAAAGAAATGGTTGGAGATCGGAATGGCATTAGTAGCGTCAACTGGTTCATGGAGGCCTTCCTCGTCCCAGCTGTCAGCTCATTCATAGCTTGAGACCAGGCCCCTCTGCGGTTGTCGCGTCAGCAATTGTTCCCGTTCCTTCCCGGATGTGCAGCGCTTCGCCATCGTAGTAAATATTTTTTGCCGTAAAAGATGTTTGACGAGATACGATCAGAACGTCTTTGTACCACAACTTATTATTGAACAAAATAGAACAGTTGACTTTCAACTTGATCTCGGAGAAAACTTCCTAAGTTGAAGTTTTGATCGTATTAAAAATTTCGAGAAGTCAAAGTTGTCACTCAAGTACATCTTGTAAGAAAAACTTTAAGACCTAACGGTCGAAAACTCTGAGTACAACTCAGAATGAAAATATTAATAATGTAATGCAGTAATATTACAATGTCATCTGAAGTAATATAATGATGTTATAATAATGTAAGGTAATGAGCTCGGAGCGTCTCTGCTCTTCGTTATATCGACACGTCCCCACTCTGTCCGTCAGAGGCTTACTCACGTGCTTCTTTTCCGAAAATCATGTGACTCTCTTAGTCCAATAACGTTAAATCTTTACTCCACGTGGAAACATTGTTATTGGTCACTTTCAGAGTGACGAGTGCATGTCCCTGGCCAATCAACAGATTCCTTTTTGGGAAATTTCCACATCCGGCGTCATCTTTTTCAACTATCTCCTCAGTGATTCTAACCAGATGCTTCTTTTCCATTTAAAAACATCGAAATACTAAATTTAGAGAGCGTTTGAAAGTTTGGGGTGCCAAACCTATCTCTTATGCACTTTCTTTATCTCCAGTTCTACGACGCTCGCTAACTGCTGCTGCTTTTCGTCACCTATTCACTGATATTTCTTGGAGCTAGGGGTCTCGTTCGCTCACGCACTTGTTCTCTGGGATTGTCACACTTTGTCGTCGTTTAACTCATAAAAAACCTCTGTCTCCCTTCTCGACCATGATTTGCGTCTCTTCCTAGTAACTGCGTGCTAGTACCCAGATCTGTCACCAACGTTGACCACGTCTCCTTCAAAAATATATCCCGTGATTTTCCGTTCCTTCCTAGTTTCAATTCTAACAACGTCATTTATTATACGTTAACAATTTTCTACCTCCCTTCAGCTTCTCATGGAAAAGCGGTCAGATAGTGCAGACGTATCGAGTGTGATCTCATTGTTGAATTCATTATTATGTACTTTATATACCAATTAGAGTTCTCTATTTAAGTATACAAGTTAATTTGAGTCTGCATCTGTGGATATGCTACACTTACAACTTATAATGGCAGTGATGTGTCTGTACAACCTTTGTTGTGTGGAGTACGCAACAAAACATTTACTGCTAAACACCTTAAAACGTCCTGCCTTGATTGTGGAAAGGACTTCCACGGAACTTGTGTTAAGTAAAGCTGATATTGACCATTTATCGAGTGCTGGCTTAGTGTGGAGATGTGAGCCTTGTGGTGAAGTTAGACGGCGCAGTATGTCGTTTAAAGCAGAGTCTGCTGAAGGTAAGCAAACCTTTCGAGGATGTTATGAAGGCTATACAAGAGTTAGCAAGTGAAGATAAAAATTATGTTAGAGTGTTCAATAGAGTATATGAGACTATGTATGAAAAAATGAATGAAACGACGGCTGCACTAAAGGAATTGACTGAGAAAGCTATACAGTATTTAGAGAAGATTGATTGTCTAACTGCTGAAAATAAAGTACTAAAAGATAAGATACTGCACTTAGCGGATAGGCTTGAAGAGGCAGAGCAGTACTCTAGGAGCTGTGTAGCAATATGGGAAATCCAGTTAAGAATAAAAATGTGGTCCAAACAGTTAAGGATGTGGGCAAAGCTTTGGATATGAAAATTGAAGTCTCCATGATAAATGCCTGTCACGCCCTGGGGAAAAAGCCTAATTCCAGAGAACCACCCCCCCGCCCGGCATCATTGTAAAATTTGTAAAAAGAATGGATGCTGATGACATGCTGACCAAGAGACGAGTTAAGAGGGACTTTTCCACCAGACACCTGAACCTGTCATGGGACAACCCAATATATGTGAACAAGTCACTAACCCCTGCTAGGAGAAGAATGCTGGCCATGGCGAGGGAGCAGAACAGGAAGCAGTGGCTATGGGTGCGTGGTGGGAAAATATTCCTAAGGAAAGAAGATAATGGACCTGTCACTATTGTAAATTGCCAGGCTGATCATGGAAAAATTTAGATATTTAAAATTTATTTTAATTTGTATGTTTTCTTAATTTGTTATTAATAAGCATAATTTAGTAGATGTTAGAGTAGTATAATTAACCAAACTTAAATAGGTTATATGAAATGTATTGATTTTTGAAGTCAAAGTGATAGTATTGTTATTGTACACCGAAATATTAGAAGTATGAGGGTAAACTTTGATTTGGTCTTGACTGAGTTGTCTGTTATCTTATTTATCTAAAATAATAATATTCTCAGAAATCTGGATTAAAGATAATGAGATACAATTATATCAAATTCCAAATTATTATCTACATGTTAAAACGAATGAACAATATAAAGTCGGGGGAATAGCAACCTTTGTACATGGCAGTATTAATGTAACTGATTCAATGCCAGAACATTTCAAATCAGCTGATGTAATAATGCTCACTGTAAAAGTATTGGGTTGTCAGTTTAATTTAATGGCTGTTTATAGAAGGCATCAACATCTTAGTACTATGTTTGGTGATGAGCTCAAATTATATTTAGGAGAACCTAGTATTAAGTCATGTAAAAATATTATAATAATTGGAGACATGAATATTAATATTTTAGATACCAGTTCTATGATTGATGAGTATAAATTTAATTTGGCTTGCAATGGAATTGAATCACTAAATAACAATCCAACTAGAGTCACTGAAAATTCAAAAACCTGTATTGACCATGTTCTTGTGAAATTTTTTAATAAAAAGAAGCTAGACATTGTAGCGGGAGTAGTTGAAAGTTGTGTAACGGATCACTATATGACAGCTGTGATTATACGAGTTTATGCCTATCTTGAGCCGTCTGTCTCGGTCAAGGTCGCGCAGAATTATTATAGAATCAGCAATGAACAGCTGATTAGTCGTCTAGAGTTAGCAGACTGGAGCAATGTTTACAAACACAAGAATGACTCGAATGCTGTTCATGTCTTTTACGAAATATTAAATTCCATATTGCTGAATTCTAGGAAAGTCATAAAGAGCAAAAAGTCAAGTATGGTAAGATTGAAACCTTGGATAGATTTAGATACATGTAAACGTATAAAAATTAGAAATAACCTATTAAAGACATTGAAGAAATTTCATAATGACGAGGAAAAAAGGAATCAGGTAAGAGATTATCGAAATAAATTACAAAGTGATCTACGTACTTTAAAAAATAATTATGATTCTGAACTTTTTAGAAATTAGAACGGTGACACTAAAGAAACATGGAGAATTATGAAGGACGTAACAGGTCAGAAGAAACGCAATGATTATATAATATTCTTAGAAGTAAGTGGTAAGACAGTACAGCACCCTGAAATGGTTGCTAATGAATTTAATAATTATTTTTGTCACTTGCCTGGGAACTGTGTAAAAATACAAAGAAACCATGTTATTTTTATTCTATTGAATATAAAAATTGTTTTAAAAATCAATGTATTTCTCAGTGAATGTTTTTGAGACATGCAACAGAGAGTAATCTTATAACTGCAATTAATTCCTTAAAGTCAGGTTCTTCACCAGGGCTTGATGGCATTAGTACAGCACGTGTTAAAGAAATTCATAATAAGATATGCAGTCTTTTACTTTGTATTATAAATTTAAGTTTTGAAACGGGTAACATACCAGAAAAATTGAAAGAAGCTGTAGTTATACCAAATTATGTAAAAAAAAATATAAAACTTCTTGCAGTAATTATAAACCAATTTCTTTATATACATATTTTTCTTCCATGTACCCTACACATGGAGAAGATATGCGATAACATTCGGTCAGGTGAAAAAGGCGACGAGCCGGCAGTCGAACCCGGGACTCCTTTATTGATCGCAGGGGTGTTAACCAGTACACCACCCGTTCACCTTCCACAACTGTACACTTGTACTGTATTCTTCGCAGATACAAATTTTTTCAGTAAAAATCAGTTTGGATTCAGAATGGGAATAGGAATGGGAACAGAGGCAGCTTTACTTGAATTCATGGATAGAGTAGCTAATGGAATGAATAATGGGGAAAGGGTTACAAGACTATTTTTAGATATTACTAAAGCCTTTGATACAGTTCATAACGAAATACTTCTTAACAAGTTATATGATTGCGGAATAAGAGGGATTGTATATAATTGATTTAAAAGTTACTTAACTGGGAGGAAACAATGTGTTAGAGTTAATGATACAGTTAGCTAATTTGGTGGAAGAAAGTATGGAGTACCCCCCTAGGGTCAATTTTGGGAGCAACATGATCTTTAATATATATAAATGATCTGTGTAATGGAACATTTTATGGAAAGGTAAGTTCATTTGCTGAAGACACTGCTCTGTGCTATGTTGAGGATTCATGTGAAGACATTGAGGTAAAAATAAACTTCGACTTCCGGGCATTAAAGTGGTGGTTTTCAGAAAATAATATGATTTTGAGTCCTGAAAAAACAAAATATTTAAATTTTATCTTAAGGGGAAATATAAATCTGTAGAATAAAATTGTCCATAAATGCTTAGATTGCATACGAAGTAATGATGAGTGTGATACAGAGTGTGGGTTAGTAATGGGGGAGGAATCTCTTTAAATATTTGGGATTGTAGTTAGGCAAGGAATTAAATAGGAAAACATCCACATTGAAACAGAAAATTAATAATTTTGTGAGAATCTTTTACCTTTTGAAAAATATGTGCGATAATGGTCTCTTAAGGATGCTGTATTTTTCTTTAGTTCACAGTAGATTAGATTATGCAATTTCGTTTTGGGGTAACATGTATCTCAAATTTGAAACCAATAATTACCCCACAGAAACATTTTATAACAATAATAATGAAAATGAAAAAGAAAGAATCAGCGTAACCTTTATTTGTAGAATTGATCGAAAACTACAGAAATTAAAGCTCAAAATTCATTAAAATGTTTTTGATGGATGTCAAGAAATGGCTTTTTACAATAGAAAATATTGAAAATTTATTATTTAAAATTATGTATGAAATTTTTATAATTGCAAAAAGAAAGTTTTACATTAAAACTTATTATTTATAAGTATTAATAGCTATATGTATAGGAAAAACATGTGTGTACAACATATGTATATGTATGTGTTATGTGTGGTCAGACTCGCAACATAAAGGAGATTGAGTAATACCCAATCGTTAGATACCATTAATAAGGGAGTTACACAACACATAAGTTCATTTTGCAAAACAATTTTATTAACAATGAACTTCAAGATATTTTGGTTACAACTAGTAACCTTATAATACTACATAAGCGGAACTACTGGAAAAGTGGTCAAATTTCAAAGAACGAGGTGATATTGTACAGAATGTGATCTCTATTGCATGTAACACTAATACAAAACTGCAAATAAATTAAAAGTGTCTCCACTCTTAACTAAACTTAACTTTACATACACAGGATTACTTATTCCAGAATATACAAACTTTAACCAAAAATTTTGAGATGGACTTGGCCTTGTGGAAATGTCCTTGTGATAAATGTGTCTTCAAATGGTCATCAAAGAACTGTACACTAACGAAGTCTTGATGCGCCCAACTTAGTTGACGTAGGTTTCCAAAGGGGACGTCTTTGGACCTTTACTCGAAGGATGAGATGAATATTGGATTTCTTCATTAATGATGTCCTCATAGATCGTATGCAGATGCAGATTCTCCATACAGTTGGTAGTTGACTGAAATTTCAATAAAAACACATTAGTCACATATAAATTAAACATTCTGTCTACTGGACACTAGGTGGAACACTACATCGCTGATTGACCCGACGTGGGTCGTGTTGCGATCCCCTGATGAGAATTGTGGCTGTTGAGCGACTGTGCCGTGGAGTTTATATAGTGAAAACATGTGCCTTGACGCAATTGCTTCTCATTGACTTGTTTGACGAAACACGTTCTTACGTCCATTTCTCCGTGACACGCGTCCTTTACTCTTTGCAACTTTAGTATTCCGTGATCCCTTCGGTCGTCCGACTTTCTTCTTCAATAGTTTACTAGCAGCCTCCACAGTAGCTGCTCGCTCCTTACTAAGCTCGCTTGTAACAGTATGAGTGTGAATATGGAAATGTGTGTATACAGAATGCTGTGTATTCATTTTTGTTTTATTTTCGAAGACTACTTAAATCGAGTAAGGTCAATTAAAATAGTTTTGTCAGACATACTCTCAAAAACTGAGAAATTATATTAATGATCAATTATTTTTAAAATTGTATATTAGAAGATGAGAGTTCATCTATGGAAAATAATTTATATTTTTGTTAAACAAAACTAATGTCTATGGTCTGCATGTTGCTGCTATTTTTATTATTTCTACAAAGTATAAAAATATCTCCAAACAGGCTTTGCTTTGGAGATAAATTCTTTATACCTCAAATTTATTTGGATGTATATTTCTTTTCTTTACTGTTTTATATATGATTGTGTTTGAGTGTAAATGAATGTGTCATGTATTATACAATGTAGAATGCAGTTTTAGATTTAATGGGTCAGTCTGAGCATTATCATTGATGCTAAGATGCAAAAATTAATGTGTAAATAGTTTAATGCTGTATATTGCTGAATATTATTGAGAAATAAAGATTATTATATCTATTCTATTCTATATTTCAACACATAATTGGACTTTTTGTTGATTTAACAATGTTTACTTCCACTTGCAAACATGTTCTGCCGCGTGCTGCACTGGGAGCTCGTCAAGTGGCACGTCACATAATTTCAGAACGAAGTCCTCCTTCGCACGAAAAACATTTTGCTCAGGAAACTTGGAAGAGTCAAAGGCGTGTTTTAACTGAATTATATTTATGCATAGTGAAAAATTATTTTTATTTATTGCATTCAAAAGCACTTTTAAAGTATTATAGGTCATTTTAATGGACAGCTCTGGGTCTTATACCTCATCAGACATTCTATGACATTCTAAATACCAATGTTGACACAGACCCACCTGAACGCACGACTGCTAGATCCATCCTCAGTTACCCTTCACTTCTCAAACACTAAACTAAAGTTATACGTTGTTTGTTTCTTCCATGAATTTATATACAAATATGATGAAAATGATACTATTCGAAAACATATTATAGTGTGCAAAAAATACAACATAAAAAGACATTATGACGTTTGTCATTCGAACCATCTCATCTTACATATAAATGCTACGGAAAAGGCCTTTAAATGCGCTCATTATTGTGGGAGACCTAGATTTTGAGCAACAATTTTTACGATTTCCCTTGTTCGAAAAAAAAATATCTGGGTGACCGATATTTGCCCACATGGTTCATATGATTTCCAATCAATCGTAAAAAAACTTTTAATATGGTACCGATGTATGACCATGCACATCAAGATCTTGACAAAATGAATTCGAAAAATATTTTTCGGGAAGGGATTGAAACCATGGTTATACGCTTGTATAAACATGAATATAACGAATGATAATTATATACGTAGATATTTTGCTAATTTGGTAACTGCGCAATTAACTTTGCCCATGTAAGATTGTTTTACGAGTTTTTCTTAAATTTTATGGGATTGAAATTGCATATACGATGTACAACACATACAGAGAGTAAACAGAAAATAATAACCATTTGTCTTGTGATTGCCTCTTTTATTCACACATTCGTAAAGAAATGCAAATTATCTTTTCATAGTAATCCACAATACACTCTTTTTATAATATTAGTCATTACTATTTGACGAAGATAATTACTTATGAGATAATAAGTGTTGACTGCTGGGTGACTTCCATGAGAGTATTCGCCGTCCCCATGACACCGATCAGTTGCGAACTGTCTTCAGTTGGGAGAAGGTATTTTGCCTTTGATTGGTATTCACTTTTTCTTCTGGTATTTACTTTCCAATTACAAGTAGATATAAGGAAATTATAATGAACGTCCGAAAAATAAATCCAGATCTCTTCAGGTCTTTACAATAATGGTGTGTATATGATCGATATTTGTTTATTCTGTAACACAAAGCAATCAACGCATCTGAACCTAACTTGAGAATTTTGTTTGTGTAATAATGAATCGTTATTGAAATAATGATTGTTGAATTTAGTGTTATTTTTATATTACAATTTATAAACACTATTTACCGAATAATCTATAGTTCAATAATAATTCGTACTTCTGAACTAATTTTTTCGTGTTAAATACAAATTTGTCGATATTCTATTGGTATTACAACACGTAGCTAACTTTTTTACTTACCTAGGAGTTTGCTGAAATTTTCAATCCACCTCTCCCTTAGGACCCTTTATCAGAATTGATAGGATGGTCCTTAGCTTGCTTCTGGGGAGTAAATTAGTTTATTGTCCTTCACGTGGTCATACCATTTTGTACTGCTATTTTGACGATAAATTATTATTATTATTTTCATGAACTATTTTCACAACTTGTAGTTGGATTCAGGTGAGGTGCTGGATATACCAAGCATCCTCACCTCAAGCAATATCACAATTTAAAAATCTTCTGACTATTCTACAGGAGTTAAGGATGGCAGCTTTTTGTAACGTTAGAAATGTTTTTGAGAGATGAAACGATTGATGCACTGACGCAGACTGTTGAGGGATGACTTTAGTGGTGGACAGGACTATAGGAACTATATATACACACTTCATATTCCATAAGCGAAGAATAGCTGTTTTCATATCTTCATATTTTTTTATTTTATTAGTGTAAGTAGTTTGTAGGTTGTGGGTACTAGTTACTGCAATATTTATGATGTGTATGTTTGTCTATTAGAATAATATCTGGTCTGTTGTGATGGATTCTCTCGTCGGTGAGGATTGATCTATCTAAATAAATTTTGTACTTTGCTGTTCTCTAAAATTGATTTCGAGAAGTACTTGTAGTACGGGACTTCCCGCAGAGTTTCTGATGAATAATATTAGCAACCTGATTGTTCCTGTGGGTGTAATCTGTCTGTGCTATTATAGTGCATCCTCCTTTGATGTGGTGTATAGTTTCTGGTGTAATTTTGCATCTCCTACATTTGTCATCTGCCATATCTGTGTCTTGCAATATAAATTTTCTGTAGTTTTTGAGCATATTACTTAGTCTTGAATTGCTACGATAAATCCCTCCGTTTCCGAGTATAGATCCCCTTTTGTAAGCCAGGCGTTCGACGCAGATTTGTCGACATGAGGCTCATCTTGATTATGAAGTCTACCATGAAGTGGTTTAGATTTCCATTGGCTTATTCTCTGACTGATTTCAACGTTAATTTCATTTGGATGTGGAGAGTGGTCTGCTAAATTTAAAGGAGTATATTTCATGTCACCTGCACATATGGTCTTGTAAAAGTTAGATCCTTCCTTCCTCTGGTGGAAGAAAGTTGCGTAATTTGTGAACTGTGTAGGCCCTTCAAATGGATTATGCCCCTTCATCCTTCCTTGCGAGGCAGACTGTGCTTTTCTACATTTGAGCTCCTGTGGTGTGACCTATTCTTCGTCATGATGGTCCTGACTTTTCGCTTCAGGTTTTCTACATCTGTAAGTGTCCATAAAATTACAAATGAATACGTGTTGTGTATGTAATTTATGACACTCTTCAAAGTTTCAATGGAAATTTCACGACAAAAGTGTCAATACTCTCAGTAGATGTAATCTCACCTCTGATCCATGTTGCATCTGTATTGTGTCTCACTTTTTGACCAGATCGATGACCAGAATATTTTTTTTGTGGGGCTTTAGGGCTCGTCAACAGCGAGGTCATTAGAGCCCTTAAAATTTATACAGGTAGGGNCTAATGGCGTCGGGATCGAAAAGAACAAGAGGTGACCAAGGGAGGTCAGAAAAGAGAAAGGAAGGAGCATGGCACAAGTAAGTGGAAGTAATGCCAGACTCAGCTCGGGGCCCCGTGTTCGCCAAACACGTACTTGCTAGATGTAAGTCCCCTGGGGGGTCGATGACCAGAATTTCTCCACTGCTGTGAGGTTGGGGTAACATTGATCAGTAGTTTTGCTTGTAGGGTTGGTCTTCATTTTTTTTAACTCTTCTGTAAAAGTTCCTTTTGTTCAATTTGAATAACTTGTGAAATCTCCTGCGAATNCAAGTAAGTGGAAGTAATGCCAGACTCAGCTCGGGGCCCCGTGTTCGCCAAACACGTACTTGCTAGATGTAAGTCCCCTATTTCCTCATAGCCTGATAAAGAAGAGCAATGTCCTTCCCGATCTTTTCAATCCTCGTGATCAGCCTCATCTTCCATTTGGGCATTGGTTTATCTGCAGTTGGTTTAGTAGTTTCTGTACATATTTGTATTTTGGCACCATTGCATGTGACAGCAGTTAATGCAGCACAGTAGATGAGGGAATACATTTGCTCAAAGGAATGAATGAGCATTCTATATTCTGGTAGAACAGTGACGTTGATGGCTTGTATTATGCGGGAAAAATTTCATGAACTGCCTTGTCGTGGAATTGGAGGTCTCTTAGTAGGGTCAAGCCCTGAATATTGTAAGAGATACTTATTTAAAATATGACGGATTTCATCTATTTCATTTACATCCTCAGAGATATCGACTAGGTTTTCATTTACTTGGTGGACTGTATTGTTTGAATGCGATTGTAAATATTGGTCACGATCTGTTTCTCGTTCAGTGGAGCAGTTCATTTGGTTCACAATAGGTACAGGTTCGAGGTTTTCATTTGCCGTCTCATCTTGATGCTTCTGTCGCATTATCAACTACACCTGATTTTAATTAACTCAAAATTGCTTTGGGGATAAGGTTGTTGCTAACTTTTGCTCTTCTTTGGTCAGCTATTCTTTGTTCAGTCACATTAGTGGTAGGATTTTTTCAATGAATAAACGGTGTAGTTCTTGTCTTTATCCAGTTAAGTTTGTCTCTTATTCTGTGTTCTTGTAATACGTATTCATGATAAAAGTATTAATTTCTTTGGTCCATTTCACGCGGGTACGTTGCCGATCTGATTGGATGGTCCCAGAGAAAAGTGGATTTCTCCTCTGGGAAACGCTTTCTGCAGTTGTAGTTCCTATTATTGTTTGATTACAATCAGTTTCGGATGTAACAGTTTCAGGTTTCCCAGTGCTTGTCCGCCTGTTCAGCACAGCATCACTAGAGACTCGCAAGCCTTCGTGACCAGCGCTAACTCCAACCATGCCCTGGCGCTCCCCGGGTAGCCACATGTGTTTCGAGGCCTTACGACTTCTTAAAAGCATCACCATGATGAGACTCTACGGAATTAATCCCATAAATTCCCATGAGCGGGTTTGTGTTCCCGTTCTATTCCCCGCACAGAGGGGAAGCGCGCGTCTCACCGAGCATCGCGTGGATGACCGGTGAAGCATTTCCTCGCACCATCAATCAGAAGGAGGATGTGCCAGCAAAGGCGGTGCAGGGAAGCAACAGTGGAAAGGGGCGAGAGGACACAAGCAGCAGAAGGGAACAGACGGCACGGAGCAGCAGAATGGAGACTGCAGGAGAGGGGAAGACTGCACTCCGCTGTAGACGAGAAGACGCGACCGGCGCAGGGGGCGACGGTTCTCGCCTAAACGAGGCGCAATACCACGGCGCGTTTGGAAAAATTTGGTGAACTGAGCCACAGCGGCGGATGTCCGCCGACATCGGACGGTTTACATGTCAGGAGGCTACCACTTTCTCCAACGGCGCAGCAGAGGGGCTGCCTGACCCGATTCGAGAATAAAAGATCTTGGACGGAAGAGTATTTAAAACTTTTTGTTGTTATTCAGTCCATTTGGATTTGATTTTGTTTTATTTATGAATAATAAATGATTTGACAGTTGCTACGTGTTCCTTGCCTTGGGGATTATCCGGCTTCTTTCGCACGTATGTCCGGAGGTTCCTCTCGGCCCTGCAACTTAACGAGTGACATTTTCGTCTTTGAACCATAGATTTAAAAGGGCGACATTTTGTCAAGTCTCAACATGGCGCCCAAACAGAGGACCTGAGAGAAGGGAGGTATTATGGAAAAAGTGGTAACGAAGTCGCAACGAATTGAATCCAACGTGGTTGATCGACTGAGAGACGCTGCATGGAAGGACTGGTTGCGGAAAAAAAATCTGGAAGATTGTTCGTGGTGGCATTAATTGTAAATAATTTAATTGTGTATTTGTGTTTCCAGGATTTATAAGCCTATGTACTGAGAACGGTATATTAATACCATTCATTGAATGTTAAGAGACGTGTGGAATAAATGGAGCTAACTCAAAAGCAGATAAGGAGGTAAAGTAGATTGCTTCTCTTGAGTGGTTTTGATTGCTATTGTCAACAAGGGTTTTGTGTTTAAATATTTTTGATAGTGTAGATAATTTCTTTTAGTGAATCTTGGTAGTGTGAAATTTTTTTGTGGTTTAGTAATTCTTGATAGTATTATGACTGATAAACGCGACGCTTGTGCTAAGTACCGAGGAAATTTGGTAGAAGAGGGTGTGTCGGGTGCTTTTAGTGATGTCGAGGATAAGCTGGCCGAAGGTGAAAGTACAACTGAGGTACCGCTTACCGAACACGGGGCCATTGAAACCCGTCTGGCGCAGAGGCACGCTCTGAGCAATGAGCTACTAGAAGTTTTACAAGCGATGAACGCATTGAATTCTCGGTTCGATGAGAACAACGCTATGTCAGTTTCTCAGTTCGAGGCGTTGAATGCTCAGTTCACTAAAAATAAAGCGAATGTTACTGCAAAGATAGATGAAAACCACGCGACGTTGAACATGTTGAACGCTCGTTTCGAAGAACATAACACGGCGGTGACTGCTAGGTTAGGAGCCAGCGAAACCGCGCTCACTGCTAAGTTAGAAGGTAGTGAAGCAACCGTCAATCTTACGATCGAGGCTACGGAACGAGTGCTTCGGAAAACCATTGAAAATTCGTTGAGCGAAATGAAAATATCGAATGATAATGAGTTCTGCGAAGTAAATGTTAGGTTGAATGCACTTAAATAAGAGTTAGAGGGAAGGATTGTAGACACAAGGTCTCAATGCGAAAATAAATTAGCGGAGACCACAAATGAAATTAAGGAGAAAATTCTAATTTCTACGCAAGTTGCGCAGGACAGAATTAGGACCATCATGAGAAAATTGAAATTAAAGTAGGTGGCATTAATGAACGAGTAGATCTTGTAGAGTCACGGATTAATGAAACCCAAGAAACCACAAAAAAACAGTTAAGGGGAGTGTGCAAACAATTTTGTCCCATAGAAAAAATATCTGCACATTGATATCCGGCTCAGAGAACTGGAAATGTATTATCAATTTTTTGTCCCATAGGACAAGTACATGAAAGGATATGCAGAAAATTTGCTTTCTTTATCTGCACATTGGGCTCGAAGGACCAACTGTTATGATAGTAATGAATGACGAAACGATGAAGGTGTAAGATGAGAAGAGATTGCCAGCAAATAACAATATATTGAAACATGCTATATATAGAACAAGAGTTAATGAAGTGACACAGATACCAAAATAGAAATGTAGATGAGGTGCTGCGATAGTGTTGAGCGCTATATGATGGTTGACGTCGAGTTAGAGAGAGAAGAGAGTGGGAGAATGNAGAGACAGATGAATACCCAGTACTTAAATGCTCCTCGCAATGAGCCGACATGGTTCGACTAGTAATGAATAGCGGCGAGTGAGCCATGTTGCGTAGCTCGCCAGGATGATGAGACGCATTGACAGCGAGCCTAGTGCTGAGTGCTGACAAGTGGCGTGCGGACTGTGACTGACTGTCCGTCTGCGAACTGCCAACTGCTCGGGTGAAGGAACCGCGGGCAAGTGCCGGCTGCTCGGGTAAGTTGACCTCGAGCGAGTGCCTGCTAGCGAGGCAAGTGATGAATGGTGGCGAGTGAGCCATGTTGCGTAGTTCGCCGGGATGATGCGTTGATGGCGTGATGAGTGACCAGAATGACCAGAGAGGGAGCCTAGCGAGACGAATGTACCGTCCTGGACATGACCAGAGAGGGAACCTGGCGAGACGAATGTACCCCTCGGCGATTTAAGTGATTGCTGCGGTAAAGTGCCTGGCTATGAGTGGCATGCTGCGAATCTGCCCAGAGGGCGAGTGGATGAATGCCCGTCCAGAGAGTGAGTGTGCTGGAGCGAGTCCAGAGAGCGAATGATGACTCCTCTGCCACCCGAGGGCGAGTGATCGTCCGATGTCTGGCGAATACAGCGGGCAAGTGGCCGTCAGACTTTTCTGGAGAGCGGTGGGCCAGAGACTTGTCCGACTTCTCTCGAATGTAGCGGGCGAGAGAGTGTCCGATCGCTCTCGCGAGCGGTGCCAGAACATGGTCTGGCTGGCTGTGCATACACTCGCGCTGTAGCGTGAGTTGACGCCCCAATCCCGTAGCAGGATGTCGTAACGGTTGCAAAATTTCTGGCGGAAAGCGCAGCCAGAATAACCGACATGAGGCGCCTTGTGCACAGATGCTCATGTCACCTTTGTACAAAGAGTGAGTTCAGATGTGACTCATTTGTCTTAATAATGTTACACCAAAAAATGTGTCTGAACAGGGACATTGAAGTAAAAACATCATTGCCACAAGTTAGTGTCGCGAATACTGGGATCAACCCGTGGGCAATCCCTAGTAATTTAAAATTTAGTGAGGTACATGATAATAAACCTAAATTACTTATCAGGGATTTGAAAAATTTCTTTTACATCAAGAGTGTGCTATCTCGGATTCCATTCCATTCGCCAGGGACTATGAAGTTTAGAAGGAGGTTTTTTTGAACCGGTATTGTGGCAGTGAGACCTACCTCAATTTTAAATTAACTACAATAAACGAAATATTTAATGCCGTGGGGACGAGATAATGCAGGATTTCGCAAACTCGGAAAATCTCAATATTGAAAATGTGTGACGCAGAAATGAGTGCGGAGGAAATAACATGAATAATAATTAGATTACTTATTTTTCGCGTGCAAAATCTTTTGTAAAAGGTTTTTGCCGATATCACAGACAAGCTGTTAATGTTTCTGGGTTATTACGATCATACCTACAACATGTCCAAAGGAGGGGTAGAACGCAGCGTTAATTTTATGGAAATAGATTGGGGAGAAGAAAATAAAATTACTCGAGGTCGATCCTCATGGAAAAGTTCTCAAGGGAATTGTCGGAGAGTAAACAAATAGGACAGAGGAAGCGGAGAGAGCGTACTACGACGAAACGGGAAAAATCACCAAGAAAAGGTAGAGAGAAAATTTACCAAGGGAGGAGGCTTCAAATCCGGATAGGAAAATGCCGCCATCTCAATCTGAAACGAGTGGAAAATTTTACGAGGCAACAAACGGGGAGGGTTTGGGTTGAGAGGAGACCCCACACCGAACCCAATGCGAGAGCGAATAGAGGTGCCCATAGTCGCGTCTTTAGTGAGAGAGGGAGGAAATTTACTCGAGGAGGACGAATTGAAAAGAAGCAAATATTCGCGAATATGCCTCATAACTTCAGGTACGTGTAAGGGTAGAAGATTGAGGGTGCTACTAGACACAGGAAGTATGATTTCGGCAATATCCGAAAAACTCCATTTGGATTTGAAATAAGATGGAGAGAATTGGCCCGCATTTCCGTTTAAAGTCACTTTCGTGACATTCGCCAACAAAAGGACGGATCCAAAACGGAAACAAGTGTTTGGGGAAATCGAAATACGAGGTAAAATTCTATATGTCGTGTGTCCGGTTATTAAAGATCTAATAAGGGAGGTTATTTTGGGACCGGACACGTTGAATTTCTACAAGGTGGTCATAGATATGAACGAGGAAAAAATAAAATTCTAGGTAGAACAACAGGTGCCCGAGAGCAATTTAGACATCAACGATCCGGAATTACAGGACTATTTTCAAATCACAAATATAGAATATAAAGATATTAAAGAGGAAAAGAGAGGCGTTGACACAGAGTGACATTTTTATCTCAAAATGAAAAACAATACCTAGAAGGGTTATTAATGGAATTATTTGATGTCTTCATCGGAGTACGGATCCCGTCCCTAATCACTTAGCCAAGATTGAGTTAAATGACAAGACAACTTTCGAGGGGTATGTGTACCCCATACCCCACGCATATTATAACAAGGTGCGCGAAAGCATCAAGCACATGCTCGATAACGGTATTATTCAAAAGATGCAGACGCCGTACGTCAGTCCTCCTGTAGTGGTCCGAAAACCTAACGGAACAGTCCGGATATGCTTAGATACGCGGTAGATGAATTCGGTAACAATGCCACAGTACGACAAACCACCGAAAATAGATGATATTTTAGCGAAATTTCACACCGCTAAGTGGTTCACAAGAACGCATTTTTCTGTCTTATTGGCAATTAGGTATTCATCCACAGGATCAGAAATACACCGGTTTCGTGTTTGAAAACTGTACTTATGTATTTAAGAGATTACTTTTCGGCCTAAGAAACAGTGGATCTGCTTTAATCTCGTTTTTAGAGAAAATAATGGGAGAGGATTTAAAACTCAACACCACTATTTTTGTCGATGATGTCTTATTATTTAATAAAAATTTGAATTCTCATATCTATCAATTGAGAACACTATTTACTTTATTTAGGAAACATAAATTACAAATTAATTTAGATAAATTTGATTTTTGGGTAAAGGAGATTAAATTTGTAGGTTACATAAGTAATTCATTGGGCGTTTTTATGGACCCGGAAAAACTAAAGGTAATCCGAAAAATGCCCATTCCAAAAAACCAGCGTCAACTAAGAGGTATATTAGACGTATACAATTATTATGTCCGCTTTTGCGTGAACTTTTCTCAAATTGTTCAACCACTTTTAAAGCTGTTACGAAAGAGCGAAAAATGAGAATGGACGGAGAAATATTCGGTTACTTTTCAAAATATTAAAAGAATATTTGAGAACACATGTATAATTACTCATCCTGATTTTCGGAAGCCGATTTTTCTACAAACGGACAATAGCGGATAAGGCCTTGGAGCGGTACTATACCAGGAAGGTGGAACGAGTCAACATGACGTTTGCTTTAGCTTGCCGCGTACTGCAGGGACCCGAAGTTCGATATTCCACCACCGCACGTGAAGCAATGGAAGTGGTATGGGCGCTGAAGAAATTTCGAGAATATCTCTCAGGCAGAGTCTTTACCGTGGTCGTTGACCACAAATCGTTAGTGTTTTTGCAAAGGTGTCATACGAATAACGAGAGGCTTCTCCGATGGTCCATTTGTCTATCACAATTCTCATCCCAGATTGTATATTGCCCGGGATCAAAGATGAAATTGTCAGATTTTCTAAGTCGGGTACGAAGTGGGGATGAAAATTTTCAAGAAAACGACATCGAACAGAAATTGGCAACGATGCAATTAGATGTTACCCCCTGTCCAAAATAACGTTCGAGAGCGTTAGAAATATCCAGTTAGCTGACTCAGAAATGAGCACTATTATAAAATTCAAAGAGGAAAGTTACACTGAAAGCACGGAAGTACGTGCAAAAATATTACGTGACCCAGATAGATGGAGAATATTCAAAGGAGTCATTCTTATTCAATCAGGAAAGCAACCTGTTAAATTTCGTATTTGGCTTCCGTGACAACTTATCCGGGAAATAGTAATGCTCACGAATACGAGATATGCGCACGTCGGAGCGCACAAAATCATAAGAATACTTAGGGACACATTTTATTGGAAAAACATGAATCGATTGACATGATTGATTATTAATTGATGTGATTCCTGCCAAAGAAATAAATACCCTAATCGGTCATTTCGAGGGATGATGGAACCGATTTTACCAAAAGAACCACGCGAAATATACTTGTATGGAGTCCTGTCTAAGGCGAAACATGGAAATAAATATGTCATGGTAATTATAGATGTATTTACCAAATACATGCAAGTATATCCCATCAATAAACCAAATGCATTCAATTGTTTTAAAAGAATTAAAGAATTTTGTAATATGTGCGGCGTTCCGAAATTTGTATTATCCGATCACGGAACGCAGTTTACGTCAAGTAAATGGAGGGAGAACTTTGCAACTCTAAACATTAAACCGATATATTCAAGTGTGAGGCATCCGGAATCAAATCCGAGTGAACGAGTGATGAAAGAGCTATCGCGACTATTTAGGATGTATTGTCATGAAGATCACACAAAATGGCTCGAGTTACTACCATACATTAACAAGTGGCTTAATTCCATTCCGAGCGACAGTACGAAGGCCAGTCCGTGCGAATCTCATTTCGTCAGAAAACCGGAACCATCGTTTGAGAAACTGGGCTTGCCTGGCAGCGTCATTCACCACCGAATATAGTGAATGCACGAATTATTTGGGAACAACTAAATAAATCAGTCGCAGAGAGAATAGCGAAATTCAAGGGGAAAACGTACACCTTCAGTGATGGGGATCGTGTGCTACTGCGAGTACCGGGGCTCTCGGACGTGAAGGCAAATGCATTTCACAAGTTCTTTCCTTTGTATACGGGACCGCTTACAATGTTGAGGATCCCGTATAAAAATGTAGCAATTATATGTAGTCCTGACGGGAGGGGAATAGGAAAATACAATTTCCAAAGTTTAAAACCCTACCTAGATTAATATATGAAACTGCCAGGAATGCTTTAAAATAATTTTAATGAAATTAATGAAATGATTACAGCCAATAAAATGAATATCATCAGTTACATGTTGCAATTGCATGTTACGGGGAGATATTAGCTGCATTTATAATATTTGGTTTGATATTGTTATTATTGTCGGCAATAAATAATAAAAAGAAAAATGTAATAAATTTCTCTTATATCCCACGTTATGATTAAGTAAGTAATCATTTTGGTAGGAATGTTTTGGTGTAAATATTCTATTTTACTTCACTTTTCTTTTCAGTATAAAAAATTTTAAATGTCTATCCGACGAGGTAAATATTCTAATGGATATGTTACTTCTTAATTGACAAGTTGTATGTTCAATGATAGTATTGGTTGAAAAAAAAATAGTATTGGTCGTAAAACGGAAGGATGATGGCTCTCTTGCACATAGCGTGTACCGCAAACCAACTCAAACCAACCGTTACTTGAATTCTGAGTCACACCATCATCCAGCAATCAAACGTGGTGTGTTAAAAACATTAGTCACCATGGCAAGGAAAGTGTGTGACGAAGAGAGTTTAGACCAGGAATTGAGACTTTTGCGTGATACTTTCCGCAATAATGGCTACAACAACAAAGCATAAACAATGCCCTTAAACGTATCCATAATGTTCGTACGGAGGATGTAGAAAAACGCGAATTCTCCAAAACCACTTTACTCTCATATGTTGAAGGAGTAACTGGCAAGGTTCGTAAAATTCTAAAGAAACATCACATACGACACATCTNAAAGACAAGTTACCCCCTCTGGCGTCGGCTGGTATTTATTCCATACTTTGTAGTTGCGGTCGCGATTATATAGGGGAAACCGGACGAACTGTGGAAGAGAGAATGAGGGAACACATTCGACATTTTAAGTACGGTAGGACAACCAAATCAGCCGTGACCCTGTTGCGATCGAAGCAGGACATGACTTTAATTTTGACGGCACCCGTATTATTACTAAGGAGGATCGCTGGTGGCCCAGACGAATCAAAGAAGCCATAGAGATTGCCAGAACACCAAACAATCTTAATGTTGATCATGGCCTGATCCTGAGCAGCACCTGGAGTTGGGCACTAACTCCCCCTGAGCGTTCCACCGAGATCGGGCGCCAAGCGCAGAGTGCCTCCACACCCGCCCCACCTGGCTCCGACCCGCGCTGATTGGCCGCTGCGCTCGGCCAATCAGGATGATGCCCCCCAACCGAACCTATATAGCCGTATAACCGACGCGTGAATCGTTCGACCTCGCAGAGTACGACAGCGATTTAGGTCTATACGATTCTGACATTGCCCTGAAGGCCATTGCCACAGCATGATGGCCAGAACGTTGGTAGTTGTATCTACTAAACGCGGTTTGTCCCGGAGAGACAAGTTCATACTGACTCTGGCCGCGGAAACCTACGTTTATATTATTAACGAATGTTTTCCACCTGAGATGAATAGTTCAGGCCCATGTTCTGTGTGTGTCAGTTTCCAAGAGAAGACGGTTCAGTGAATGCAATATTGTGTTATGCGTATGTTTATATGCAAAAGAATGTGTTATGCATTTTCATCGCGCGGATTTCTAAGTCTGAATTTCATCCTTTTTTGTAGGATCAGGAGATAAATTATGTGTTTTTCCATATTTTGCACGTTCTTTTATTTTCCCTCGATTTAGCCCCTTACGCAAGCGAAGAGATTTTCGAGAGTTTGTGGATGATTCCAGTTTGGTTCTTTACACATTTCGATCTCTGGAGGTAAAACTGGGTTCAATATGGTAATTTTAAACTAAAATGTTAAACACTGAAATCCACATCACAATGTAAAAAAGTAACAGTTCTGTAATTTTGTTGCTCACATTATTACTTTACTAATAAGTAAAGTGATCTCAACTTTCATTCGTATTTTATTCTAATGTAAATGTTAATTGGTTATTTATGGATGCCGTAAATGGCTTGCTTCTGATATTGTATTTTGATATCCCGTACATAACTACCACTGACCGACATCCAACAATCAAGTAGTAAGGAATAAAAATAAACTGCATACTGAAGAGTATTTTCATTTACAGTTGATGTTATGTTAGGAACAAAGCACCACCTTGATAATACTTTATTATTGTGAAGAAATAAATTTAATGACATTTTTGTTCATATGAAGCGCTAAGTTATATAATCCAAATGGACGTTTCACTTCGCTATTATCCCTCAGTTGCATCGATGGAATACCGAACATATGGCTTTAAATGAACTGAATCTTAAGGTCATTACCCTCACATGTGACAAATGTCATACACTGGATACGTTAGAATAAATTCACTTACCACTTCAATTTTAATTTGTAAAGAAAAAACTGTAAGTAGTGAAGAACGTGTAGTGGACGTGTAGAAAATAGGACGACATCGCCTCACATACTTCATTTTCAATTAGATATTACGATTTAATAAAATGTAAATTAAATTCGCTGGTATATTAAATACCGAAAAAGAAACTTTCGTAACTGCATTAATATAATGTAGGTTGCTTTAGTAAAAACAAATTTTCAATGAAAAACAATATATTTTCAAAAATACAATTGAACAATATTCAGTACTTTTCACACTCTTACAAGATGTATCACAAAAGAAATAAGACGACACACCTTTGAACTAGAAAGAACGTTAAGACACATTCCTCGCAATCTTTTTGTTTTGACTTCTCTTGTCTTGAAAGAGAACTTTTATTGGTATTTAAGGTAGATTTAACAACAGACATTTTCGTTTTAAGCAAAAAATATTCAAGTTAGGGAATTTCCAAAGAAAAGGAAGGACCGGTAATATGCAGGATATTCATACTTTATATGAAAATTTGTCAATGATTCATGAAAAAAAAATTACACAAAAAAACTGGGATGTATTGGGTAATCATTTGTAATTGACCTTGTCGAGCAGAGGTAAAAATATGTACTGTTAAAGGAAGTAACATTCCTGATTGGGAACTAAAATACTCAACATACTTGGACTCAACAACATGATCTCGACTTCCCAAGGTTTTGAACAAAACACATGCCACGGTTTGCTAACTCAAGGAAACCTCAACAGGCTGGCTTTGTGTTTAACGTCACCAGTTTTTGAACCATCAATGAGTCATTAAAACCGGTAACATTCCTGTCATTTTCACTAAGAACTCTGGGGCACGATTTCAATAAAAGCTGTAAGACTATAAAAATTAAACTCATTGGAAACACTCAGGTGTTATGAATTAAGGGTCATGTCATCATCCCGACTCTTTTCTTGATTCAGAAAAAAAAACCTTTTGAATTTTATTTTCCTAAGATCGAAGCTGGGAAACCAACATGACATTTCATCGCGTTTCTAAACAAATCGTACCGAAATTATTCAACAAGTTTTTTACAAATTTAAATATTGATAAGTCATGTTTCACTTAAACACTTGATCTGCCATAGAATATTTCTATTTGAAATATTTCTTCGCTTTTTGTGTTGTCGCAGATTTAGTAAATCATGCACTGCATACATATAACCTAGTTCTCAATTACTGCGGTAGATATCACCGAAGTATTAAGTTATTATATGAGAGGACAATAACATTCTTATTTTTACATGTAATGACGAACAAATAACTGTTAGAATTATTGCCCTAAGCAGCTGAAGAGAACGTTGATCTTAATCCAACACCGAGAGCTTCCCCTCACCACAGTCAGGAAGAGAAAGTAGTTTGATATGTCCTGGAAGACGCTCTATTGGATGGAAACGTTCGGTGTAGTGGGTGCCTGCCAGCTCCACCCTTTGTTGCAGCCTCCACCCCTAGCGGTGACGTGGAAGAGGAGAAGGGTTAGAATGGTTGCTGCTCTGTTCGAATCGTGGACGGGACGCTGCAGATCCCATTTAGAGTTTCTCCACTTTCACGAAAACTCGTTACCGTGCTGTCCGTACAGGCTCTTATCTAACCGCACGATGATAGCGTAAGTTCCCATTTTGACGCCGTCTGGAAGCATATTTTATCATCCTCGTTGCACATTTTGTTGCTCTCATGGTTTCGAAAGATTAGTCTGAAAAGTAATCCGGGATAATTGTAAATTAGTAGGTGCTTGTGCATATTTTGTTCTTGGTATTTGAAAAAAAAACGAAAATCCTTCGATGATTCCCGAAGAGAAGCGAGTTCTCTTTCGAAGAGCTGACATAAAAT
Source organism: Laupala kohalensis (assembly GCA_002313205.1). Taxonomy (NCBI): domain Eukaryota; kingdom Metazoa; phylum Arthropoda; class Insecta; order Orthoptera; family Trigonidiidae; genus Laupala; species Laupala kohalensis. The sequence goes on along the minus strand of NNCF01128903.1, from coordinate 477,124 downwards.
CATTGTCAAGTGCTTCTACTTGTCGAGGTGTCAAATGCATAAAAAATAAACGTATTGTTTATTATTAAACTTTAATGTAACCTAAAAGAAAAATGCACGAAAAACGGAAGAAGCATAAATCACGTCCAAAATAACCCGATGATTCCTATACCTACTTTCTAAAAGGTAACTTTTTTACAAATATACCTTTTCCCCGTCATTCTTCGCCATTGTACATGAATGAGGGATCATTTTACGATTATGAGTCTTCAAAGTTCATAAAATAATCTTCTTTGTAATTATGTACAATTTCTCTTTATTTTTTCAAAATACAAATTGATTTGAAATTGTAGTTCCCCGCTCAATGAAGAGTATACACAGTGTAGAATTTCATAAAGTACCTCATATTGAAACGGGGGTAGCGTTAAGTATATTCATCGACTGGGAAGTCCACGTCTATGATATTTTTTACATTTATTTATCTTAAAATTGAAATACTGGAAATATTTAGTTTTCTATAGTTCTTTCTCTGAACATGAGTTTCCTAGCATCTTTAAGAAAGTTCCAGTGAAGCCTTTGCGCAATACACGAAATAACACAATATTGACTACTATCGACCTACTTCACTATTATTACCCACTTTCCCAATAATTCTGGAAAAAGTGTTCTATGAGCATCTTCTAGACAGTTTGTCTAATAGTAACAGTCTCTCTGACGATCAGCACGGTTTTTATACATCTTTTTTAATATATTCTTACTTGAAAGATGTTATCATTTCTCTTGAACTTGTATATAATCCTCAGGTTATTTTTCCTGGTCGATCGAAAGCATTCGATGACATCGATTACGAAATTGGTCTTTCGAAATTGCATTATTACAGCATTTGTGGATTAGCACATCAATAGATACTATGTATGGCTAATATTTAGAAGAAAGGTAACAATAGGATGAAATTTCATATTTTGAAAATAGAAGTACTTCAGCATTGCTTTTCAGAAATAAAGCCACTTACTTGAGGAGTTCCTCAAGTTTCAATTTCAGATCATGACCTCTTTAGGTTGTAATAATAATAATAATAATAATATATTGTCAAAATAGAGTACAAACTGCGTATGATCACGTAGAGGAAAATAAACTAATTTACTCTCCGGAAGCAAGCAAGGGACCATCCCATCAATTCCGATCAAGGACCCTAAGGCAAAGACGGATTCAAAAATTTCAGCAAAAATTCCTAGATAAGATTAAAAGTTAGCTACGAGTTATAATACTAATAGAATGTCAATATGTTTGTAATTTAACGCAAAAAAATTTCATGTACAAATTATTATCGCACTATCGATTATTCTGAGTATAGTGTTTAAAAATCATAAGAATTAAAATAACACTAAATTCACGATGTATTGTTACAATGAACACCCCCTAGACAAAGCCTAGAGAACCTGTATAAGAAATCCGCCTTTACCCGAAGGAAAAACGGAGAAAAACCCGGGTCAGGATGGGGCTACAGAATTAATGTACACTACCGTGCCAAAGTTGAGTACACAAAAAACTAAATTAATATGAATCATAAGACAACACAATCATGCAAGAAAATAGTTTTTTTTAATCGATATAAGCTATTTAAAAAGTACTACAGCAATGGCGTTATAAAGTACAAGACGGATTTAACTTTTATCAAAATCAATAAAATCTTTTGGATTGTGGGAGCACTGGTGCAGGAGATAATTTTTAACCGCGGATTTGAAGACATTCTATTTCATAATATCTTTTATATTCTTGGGAAGGGAATTATTAGAACGATTCCCGAATGATTCGGTCCTTTTTGGCAAAGAGTGGTTGACACTCTAGGGAGATGAATATTATTCCTATTGCAAATATTATGTTCGTTATTTTTAATACAGGATATTTCGACCTGTTGATATCTATCTTTTAAATAAGAAGTTGGAAGTCATGTGAAAGTCATGTGGAAGTCCACGAATGCCTAAAGAATGCAATTTGGAAACGAGAATCCCGTGATCGATGTCATCGAATGCTTTGGATAAGTCAAGAAAAACACTCTGAGGATTTTTGATGTGGTAAAATCGTTTAAGAAGGAAAATATGGCGCTTGTAGTGGAAAAGGATTTTCTAAAACCGTGTTGATGGTCAGAGAGAAAATTATTTTTGATTTAAAAAATCTAGGAGACTCTTATAGAACAATTTTTCTAGGATTTTTGAGAAAGTGGGTAGTATAGATATTGGTTGGTACTTTCCAATATTAAGTTTGTTTCCTTTCTTGTGTAAAGTTTTCACTTTTGCTCTCTTAAATATGTTAGAAAACACCCCTTCCGATAAAGAATTATTAAAAATATTTATGAGTGGATTTAATATTGCGTAGGACGAAAATTCAACAATAAACTCGGGTATATCATCTATGCCTGTTGAAAATTTGTTTTGTAATGAGCTGATGATTCTCATGAATTCACTGGCGTCAGTTTCGGAAGTGAACGAAGAATTGGGTACGTGGGTGGATATAGTTGGAGGACATTGATTTGGATATATTGAGTTCGTAATATTACCTACTTCTGAGAAGTAAGAATTAAACAAATTTGCGATGTCCTGAGGATTTGATACGATTTTGCCATCGTTTAGAAGAGAAACATTTTCTTCGCGATTTTCAGAAGTTGACGTGTAATTTTTAACAATATTCCACATGGCTTTCATCCGGTTGTTCGATTTTAGTACCTGCCTGTCGTTTTCCATTACTTTAGCTGCATAGACTACTTTTCGAAGAATAGACTTATATTTACGAAAACAATCATAGAATTCGCGTGGTTGGTTATTGAGTTTTAAAAGATAATATAAACGGAGTTTGTTTTTGAAGAAATTCTTATCCCTTGGGTGATCCATCTATTGTATTTGTTTGTGTTAATTAATTGCGTTTTATGGGAAAACTAGAGTTGTAATGATTTAGGAATATTGAGATAATACATTGCATTTGTCGTTGGTGTTTTGGCAATTGTAAACATCTTTGCATATTTCTTCACGCAAATAATTTATAAATATGGATTGATTTGTGTCATTAAATTCTCTAAAACTTGTAAAGGATTGTAAGTGGTTTTAGTTTATTATTAATAGTCAATACTTGAGCAAGGTGATTGCTGTATCCGGCGATAAACTCTTCAGAGAGATGCGAGATTTAACGATAATTGGATTTAGCAATATTTGAGATGAACCGGAGAGGCGAGTGGGGTCGTTTATCGTAGTAACAAGGTTGAAGGAATCGATAAGATTCTTGAATCGATTAATTGGTNAAGAAAAAAAATCGAATGTACTCAGGAAATCGATGTTGAAATCGCCAACATATACCGATAGAATTAGTAGATTTATGTGTGATATGCTTTAAAACAATTTCGAAGTTTTGAAAAAATATTTCAAGATCTGATTGAGGAGGTCTATATATACACAAAACAACAATACCGGTGTCGGTCAGATTAACTGCAGAAAATTCGAACACTATCTACACAGAAGTTCTCGTAGCCTGGCAGTGGAGAAGATAATATATTATTACGAACGTAGATACACGTACCTCCGTGCGGATTTTTTCCTATAACATTTTGTCGACAGAAAGAACTTGCTAAATAATAATTAGAAATAGCAGTATCGTTGATATTGTTTGAGTCAGTGTTCTGTGAGGCATAGCAAATCGAATGGATTTTCGTGTACCAGAATTTCAATGTCTGTCAATTTGCTTGAAAGGGATTGTACATTATGATGAAATATTATTATTTTATTTTCGCGAAGTGTTTGTGACTCACGAGAAATGGAATCGACGTTAGATTGTGGAGAGGAATTTTAATTTGGTACAGATTCTAGTTTCGGATCAAACCCGCACACGGTTTCCGAACGCGATTGTTACATTCGAGTACCACATCGTACTCCTAGGCGCAAGTTGTAACTGTGTTTGGGGGCGGCAGATGTGGATAGAGGAATAGATGAGAACGTGGGAGATGAGGAAGCAGTAGGTGAAAGAACGGAGACAGGACACGAAATGGGTGTGGAGATAGGAAGATTAGATGGTGATGAGGTAGGAGCAGAGGGAGGTGGAGGAGGAGATGAGGTAGGAGAAGGTGGAGGTGTAGAAGATGGGTAAAGGGGCAGGTGAATGATGTGAGGTCAGATGTGATGCTAGGAGAGTACCGAAGTGATGTTTCTCAGACGGTCTCAAATGTAAACCGTGCTGGGTAAAGTCCTTGGCAGTCGGGTGTGGTTGCAAATCAAAAAATGTGATTTTTGTGTCTGCCAGGTGATGTTTTAGAAAGATGTTTGCCAGGTTAATTTCGTGGTTTATTTGTGGAACGTTGAAGAGTGGAGGAAGGCTAGAGAATACTATGTTAGTGTGCTGAGAGGTCATTTTCAGTTTTTGTAGATGTTCAGACGCGTTGAAATGACCATCCAAGTTAATATCGTTCTGCCCACCTATGATAATTACTGCGTCCCGCTCTGTGAGTTTTTTAGTGTAGGTGTCCAGTTCTCGAATAACTTCAGCCAAACGAGCGTTTGGCTTAAAGAAACCGGAGACTGAGAACTGGCTAGGAAGCAATCCACGCAAAATGGAGGACGGGAACAGGTTTGGGTACTGGACGGGAGGAGATGAAATGAGTAGGTAAGGGAGGAAACAAGGACATAATCATCTAACACACTAAACCTATTCTGAGTGAAGAGTTGGGGTGGTGCATGTGTCGTTGGTCTAACCGGGTGATAGCAGTTGGAAGGACGGCGAGAATTCCTTACTGTAGTCCAACCGCCGATCGTGTTCTTATTGACCTCTTCCAGCGCACTGATCCGAGTGTCAATATAGTGTATCAAGTCATTGTACACCTTCTGAAGATCAGTTTTGAATGAGTTGAGGAATGCGATAGTGTCCATTGTTGTGAGTTAGATAGCAACATATCGACAAAGCAAATGAGAATATACGAAAACTGACAACTAACACTGAATGAAGGATATTAATATAATAATATATTTTTTACTACGGAAGTTACAAATGAGATATTAAATAAATTAAATATACAAACAAACGACAAAAATGATTGAAATAATTATTTAGGGCGACCACTGGAGATTAATTAATTCGACAACAACTACTCTATATTGTGTTAAATTATTTAGGACGACAACTGGAGATTAATTAATTCGACAATAACTATTGTATATTATGTCAAAATGTAAATAAATTCGAACGAATGAAGAAAAACGAACTGTAAAAAGATGTAATAATTCTATGAAATTATGACGACGAAAACTTGGGTGGAACAATGGGGCAGGGTTTAAATAAGTAAATAAACAAACCGACAACTAAAATGATAGAAATAATAATTTAGGACGACAACTGTAAATAAATTAATTCGACAATAACTAAGGCAATATTATGTTAGAGTGTAATGAATAACTACAAAAAGAATCACGAAAACAAATGGTAAAATATTGGAATAATTCTATTTACGGCGTCGAAACTTGAGCAGTGCAAGAATAGAGTACGTTATTTATAAGTTAATAATGATGTAATAGTATACGCACCAGAAATCTAAATACGCCAAAATAATTTTAATGCACCAAGAAGTTAAATTTATAAATCCGTTTGTACTTCCGTAAACTTTATCACACCTTTGAAAAAAGAACTTGAATAAAACAATATGAAATTATATTCATTCCGTTGGGATTGAGAACCTTAGGAAATGTTTTTAGTGTTTTTTCACTTAACACTCACGCAGAACAAAGAATTTTACACTACAATGTAAGTTAGGATCTAAATACAACTACTGAATTACAAATACTCGAAAAAATAAAATAATTAGTGAAGATTAAATTGAAAAATAGAGAGAGCTCATTAACGACCGCAGCTAACGCCAGGAGCAGGTTAGCCAAATTCAGTATGTGAACGATGTGACATTCTCCACATCAGATTGCAAAATTATATTCTTGGCTGAGGACACTAATTTAATTTGTTAACATGTCAACGCTCACAATGTTTTGTATAACCTCTTCTCTTGTGCAGTCGTCTCGTTGTTAACACTGACGAAACAGTGACTGTCATTTCACAAAAGTATAGCAAAATCACCAGAGTAAATTATCTTTCGTAAAGTGGAGACTGTTAGAAAACTGTTAAGAAAACTAATAGAAACTGTTAAGAAAACTAAATTCGTAGGTCTTTATTGTGAAGAACATCTCAAACGGAATTGTCAAATTGATAATCGAAGTTTCAAGCTAAGTCCATTGTACTAATAAATCTGAATTCTAGTGAATGATGTAAGTCTTACACGGTAAATCCTCTCGTTTCCAGCTTCTTACATTTTGCAAACGTTTATTCACATTTACGGTATGACATTATCTTTTGAGACAATTCCGCTCAGAGTATCCAAAAATTTAGGATGCAAAACGGGTTCAGATATTATGTGAATCTTACTCCCGCAATTCCTATGAACATTTATTTAGAGAATTCAATATTCCTTGCTTTTATATTTATGAAACGGTTCCGTTCGTCAAGACTGAACTACTTACGTCCCATCATTAGGACATATTCACAAACACAACTCTCGCAATGGGACTAATATACATCGCCCTAAAGTCATCAACCATTCTGTACCAAAAAACGGCCATATCGATCAGGAATCGTTTTGTATATTTCCCTTCACAAAAATGTAAAAGATATAAATAATACAAGATAAATAAATAAATTTTATTCCAGTAAAGCAGTTGAAAAACTACGTACGACCACGTGGGGGATAATAATTTCAATTTCAAGTTCAAAAGGGCTTTATTTTAACATAAAAGTATACAATAAACATAGCGAGGCTTATGTACCGGGGGTTGTGCGTACTATTTCATAGTATTCACTCTCAATAAACTGAAAAAGTAACTAAAAATGGTAATATTAAACGAATTCGATTATTTGGTAGGTAACTAATATCAGTAGTGGAAAAAGAAAATTAATAAGTGATGATATGTAATAAGATATTTTATATTGTCATGGCTACTTTTATATTTATATATTAAATCTCAGCTATTGTTATATATACTTAAGTGACTGTTTTGTTCATTGAGCACCGTTGGGAGCCACACAAAACCAACGGTTAGGGCAAGCACATTAAACAAAAGAAGAAAAATCTGGATGGTAAGTGGAAACCTGTGGAAAGAATACATACTTATCTGCAAAGCAAATAACATACGCATACACACCAACATACCCAAATAAATCATCTGACTAACTGCAAAATATATTAAATAGAATCAGTCAAGTGGTTAATGAACGGAAAAGTTATTCCCAGAAACAGAAGGTTTCATAGTATCAATGCAAGACGGAGTCACACCAACCAGAAACAACAAGAAAATAATCGTGAAAGAAACCGGAATTACAGATTCATGTTGCCGATGTAACCAAACCAAAGAAACTCTCGAGCGTATCACTGGTTGTTGCACACAGTTGACTCAAAATTATTACAGAACTAGACACGACAACATGGGAAAAATAATTCACCTGGAAATGACAAAATCACTGAACTGCATTAAGAATACCAAACCATCAGACCATTACCTGAACCAGTCCTGCAAGATGATTTGAAGTCAAATATTTTGTACTGGGATATAAGCATTCTCACTGACCTAACAACAATTCACAACAGACCTGTTATCATCCTTTGGAAAAGAAAAGAATCAAAAGTGTGTCTCATCGATTTTGCTCTCGTAAATTACAACATTCTAGAGAAAACAAAGAACGACAAAATACCAACAACTAGCCTTTGAAGTAAAATAATTTTTTTTAATGTTCAAGAAGTGATCATAGTACCTATCATTTTATCTACCCTAGGACTAGTATCTACCCTATCATTTTATCTACCCTATCCCTAGTCGATTCTTTAAAAAAACTCGAAATCAACACCAATATATTAAATAGATTGCAACACAGCGTCCTTCGGTCCTCAGCCCACATTACCGGAAAGTTCTTAGACCTGACATGGACCTCCCAGCAGAACTTGATATAATAATCCACTGCTGAGAGAAAAACCAACAAAAGTTGAGAGAACTAAATGAATAATAATAATTTAAACAGATTTAAATTATGTTCATTCAAGTCAATCTGCTTCATCAATTCCGCCCTCTCTTCGCTCTAACCATACTCAGAAACTTGCCAAAGAATATATTTCAAAAGCTAGAGTGTAATTTCTTGGTTTATGATCGTATTCCCCTCAAAATTCCACTTTTTTCTATTTTAGTGTTCGAGCAATTAAGCAGAATGTGGACACTATGCATAAAGAGTATTGTGAATCTCACTCCCCCCTCAATTTCCTTAATTTCCATCCTCCAAGTCGAAACCAAGCATAACCTGCTTTTGCTACCTTGTTTAATTTATCTATGTACGGTTTTCGTCCCCAGTCTCCTGCTATAATATTCTAAACGATTAGTGACCTCTTTTCTTGTTCCTCAGCCGATAAGTTTTTTTTCTCTATATCTTCAAGTCTCTGAAAAATTAGTTCATAGATCTCGCCGGAGCTGTCTGCCACAAATGTTCTAAACTGGCAGTTTCGATTATAGTTCTAATTTCTCGACCCCACCCATCGTTACACGTTAACTCATAGTATTCGGATATATTGCTGTTCCTTTCCCCATTTCTTATTGAAACTCAATTCATAATGGCCATAGTTGAAAGAGATTTGCTGAAACCGTGCTGTACATTTGAGAGAACATTATTATGCAATGAGACGCCTAAAAGTCACTTATAGAAGAGTTATTCCAGGGTTTTGAGAAAGTAGGCAATAGGGATACGTGTCGATAGTTTTCAACACCACGTTTATTTCCATTCTTGTGTAATGGCTTCCCTTTAGCTTCATTAAATATGTCAGGAAACACACCATCTGACTAAGAGATACTCAAAATATGAGTGATAGGATTAAATACTACGTGAGAGGGAGATTTTGCTATATATTCAGGTATATCATATATCCCTGCCGACATTTTTTTAAGGAACTGATGGCACTCATAACTTCGCTAACTTTCGTTTCGAAAGTGATCATAAATTGCGGTACGTGGATTGATGTATTTGGTGGACATTGATTTTGAGTTACTGATTTCGATGTTTTATCCACTTCTGAGAAATAAGAATTAAACGTATTTGCGATGACCTTTGGCTTTGATTCGATTTTGCCATCGACTGGTAGGGAAATGTTTTCTTGGATATTTTCTAAAGGCGAAATGAATATTTTTTAGAATATTTCACATGGTTTTGGGCCGGTTGTTTGATTTTAGTATCTGGCTGTCATTTTCCATTACTTGAGCTGCCTAGACCACTTTTCTAAGAATGGACTTATATTTACGGAAATAATCATGAAATTCGGGCGGTTGGTTATTGAGTTTTGAAATATGTTATTTTCTTCTCTTTTAATTCTTTCTTCACAATTTGTTCAAGTTACAGAACATTCGGTGAATTGATTAGTCTTCTGGTGTCTTCACAGTTGTCAAGCCTACTCAGGGCCAAATGATTGGGGTGGTTGCTCTATCTTTGCTGGTATCTTGTGCTGGGTTTTGAAATGGATCTGGATACTGTCGGAAATGTAAACCACCGTGTAGAATAGAATTAGAGACGTACATGGTCTGTCCGGAAAGTAATGAGACTGAATTTTTTGCGCGAAGCAGAATACTAAAGGGGTGGAGTTTGCGGGCGTTGTAAGTAGTGGGGGTCTTCAGCTGCAGATTCAGGCAGAAGTCAGTTGACCTTGAGCCTTTGCAACGCTCGTATCGCTCGTGAAGCAGATGTGTTTGAAAGTGCCGTTAGATTTCCAGAATGCAGCGGAGTGTCGAGTAGCGATACACCACAAAGTGTTGTGAAAAACTAAATAAACGCTTGCCATGTTACAAGGAGCCTACGGGAAGAATTCTTTGTCCAAGGTTAAAGTGTTTAGGTGGCACACAGCTTTCAAAGACGGAAGAGAGAACGTCAGTGAAGAACAACGCTCTGGGCATCCATCAAGTTCTCGAACTTCAGACAATGGGCTAAAATTAAAGCACTTTTGGACTCTGATCGCCGGATGAGTGTCCGAATGATGGCGGAGACGTTGGGACTTTCAAAATCGATTGTGCATCAAATCATCACGGAGGAACTTCAAATGCGAAAACATTTTTGCCCAGCTGGTTGCAAAGATTTTGACCGACGGACAGAAAGAAAACCGTGAGTAGATTTCGCGTGATATATTGCAGTGTGTAACAAGTGACTCTTATATTGTGAAGCGAGGGATTACCGGTGACGAAATATGGTGTTAACATTATGATCCTGAACCAAAGGGACAGAGTACAGAGTGGCAGAGGTCCCAATCTCCTCGTCAAAAGAAGGCTTGAATGAGCAAATCAAAACTGAATTCCCTGCTCATTTCCTTCTTTGACCCCAAGGGAATAATACACAAATACTTCGTGCCATCCGGACAGATTTAATGAAGATTTTTACAAGGAATTGCTTCAAAGGTTGAGGATTCGAATCGCGCGAGTCCACCTGGAGCTCACAAACAATTGGATTCTGCAACACGATAATGCGCCGCCGGTTCACACACCCTTCAAAGTGACTCAGTTCCTGGCAAAACACAATATCGCAACACTGCCCTCACCACCGTACAGCCCCGATCTGTCACCGCCGGACTTTCTTATATTCCCCCTGTTAAAATCCAGCTTGAAAGGTCATCGTTTTGATAATCTGGAGAACTTGCAGAAAAATGTAACGCGCGTTCTGAACAGCATGTTCAGTTGAAGACTTCCAGGCGGGCATCAATAGGTGGCAGAGTCGTTGGCAACTGTGTTAATGCAGGAGGAGGTTATTTTGAAGAATATTAAGTGTCTAAAATTATATTGAAGAAAGCAAATTTCATGGAATAAGTCTCATTACTTTCGGAACAGACCTTCTACCACGGTTGCGTTGGTTAGGATGAGGAGGGTTTTGGATTGAAAGCGTTGAAGAACTTCGAGATTTGGGTTACTGACCGTACCCAAAACTTGTATTCCATAAGTCCAAACTGGTTTTAATATATTTTTTAAATTAACAATTTGTTGGTGAGGGAGATGTAAGATGTTTTTGCTTAGGAACGAATACACATTTTTCCGTTTTTTATCGAGTTCCTTCCTTTTTGTTGTGATGTGGTTTTTCCAGGTGAGTCGACAATCAAGATGCATTTCGAGATAAACAGCGGTTTGTTATTTAAGTTTAGATATACAGTGGTTTCTGATAATATAAAGGACTTTTGTTTTTGGAAAAATTTCTTATCCCTTGTGTTATCCTTCTAGCGAGATTGTTTACTTTAACCAACTTGCGGCGATGGGAAAGCTAAAGTTGCAATACTTTAAGAATATTGAAAAACATACATTGAATTTATCGTTGGTATTTTCACAATTATACACGTCTTCCCAAGTTTCCTTATGTAAAAAAATTGTAAAAAATGGTTATTTTTTGTTCAAGTCTAGAAAGCTTCTTAAGGATTTTAAGTGGTTTCATTTTATTTTTAATAGTCAACATTTGGGCAAAGTGGTTTCTGTATCTCATGTTAAATACTTGAGAAGTATATGAGAATCTACTGTTGACAAATTATTTGTCTAGCAATGTTTGAAATGAATCGGACAGGCGTGTGGGTTCTATTATCGTAGAAACAGGATTGAAGGAGCTGATTAGATTATTGACTCAATTCTTGGGACTGCACGCAGAATCCTATGCACTGAAGAATTCAATATTGAAATCGCCACCGATAACAATAGATTTCGTACATTTTCGTGATAAATGTTTTAAAACTATTTCGAAATTCAGACAAAATAGTTCAAGATATGTTTGACGAGGTCTATAAATACACAAAACTACAAAGCCTATATCGATCAAATGAACTGCCGAGAGTTCGAAAATACCATCGATGCAGAATTTCTCGTAACGTAATTCTGGAGAAGATAAAATGTAATTTCTAACGTAGATACATGTACCACCGTGAGGGTTGTTTCCTTGAAATTTTGACAGTGAAAGCTTACTAAAGAAAGTTTGAAATGAAAGTACTTTTCATGTCATTATCAAAAAACCAATGCTCTGTTAGGTAAAACAAATCGAATGGATTGTCAAATAAAAGAATTTCAATATCTGTCACTCTGTTGGAAGGGAGCGGAACATTATGATGCAAGATAATTATTTTATTTTCTCGAGGGACACAATTGAATTTAAATGGTTGAGGATAATTTGAATTTAATTGTCATCTTCAAGCATCACATCGAACATTCGTTCGCAAGTTATAATCGTGTTTGGTGGCGAGGAGGCGTGGATGGGGAACATGAAAGACTTGGAGGAAATAAGTGAGATTAGGGGCAGAGACTGGTCAATGACGGGAGAAGAAATGGAAGTGGGGAGAGAAAAAGACGAGATAGCGATGGAGGTGTGTGGTGGTCGTGGTGTAAATGGAGCAAGTGAGATACAGTATGTAGCCAAGAGAAATTTTTAAATTTTAAATCACTAAATTGAATCTCTTAAAATCCGCGGTTAAAATTTTCACCCTGCACCATTACTTCTATAATGTAAAATAATTTATTCATTTTAATGAATGAAATTAATATGCGTTTAAATTGCTCATTAAATGTCGTTTTCAAATATTAATTTTTTGTACGTACACACAAAAATAATTATCACTCTGTTAGTATGTAATTTATTATTAATGAACTATTACATAAGCACTTTTAGGGTGTATCGGCAAGCAGTCACAAGGTATTCAAAGAATAGTTTTTTACATGCAGGATTTTCTGAAGACTATGTCATTACAACACTCATTGTCAGAGATAATTCAAACTTCCTCCTGAAGTGACTTGGTCGACGGTTGTTAAATATCACTCCTGTCACAACCTCCTACCCAATCATTTCTGTAAGAAGACCGTCGCAGTAATTAAATTCAAATTTATTTTGTTGGGCAATTATAGTTCATGTATAGTAATATTTTTGATTTCACCATATAAACAACACCTTTCTGCTGGTAATAATGTTATGATAAATTCTTGTACGTTAATTTAATTCTTGTATGTGTGTTTTATTGTAAATAAAATTTAATTGCTTTAGGCATTCATAAATGAAGTGATATAGGAGTTGTATGTAATTTTAGATATAATTTCTCTTACATACAATAGAAAGCGCTAGTATCTGTAATGTTCGATTGCTCCTTCGATATGCATGGAATATTATTCACATGCTCTACAGTCTTTGGCATTCAACTTCACCTATCTGACTTAACCCGCGGGTCGAAATCAGCATGGGGCGAGTTAGGATTTAGAAAGTTTGGTTATATTTACTTATGTGAAGCTAAATAATCAGCAAGGTATGTTATGTTACTTCTAACTATACAGATAATATTGCGGTGTTAGTGTAATGGGAATTGTTAATTATTTTTACTTGTTGCATCATTTGTTATAATTCGGTTTGGAGGTGTAAGACGAGGGATATTTTATAATTTTGATTCCTAACGATTACATTATTGTTCATATGAGATTTGTTTGTCTCAACGAGTCGTGTATTTTATAAGTGCATACGTGGCCACTAATGCGTTGGTTGGTTGTTAATGACTTGCTCAATTTGCATCATTTATTAACTCTAATTTAAGGTGGTGTATCAGCAAATATGTTTAATTACGAGAGAGTAATTAAACATGTTTAAAATTTATGTATTATGTTATCAGTCTCAGTGTATATGAATAAATTGATCATGAGCATGATTATTTTATTTTGATTTACGTTCTTGGTTTTGTTTCTAGGTTTCTCCATATTTGGAAGGACTTTGAATACTTCTTCTTATGCACACCTGATATTTAATTTGGATGTTTCCTCTCACAAACTATATGATCAACACTTAACCAACACAGTCAAAATGTCCTATTGTAAAGAAATTGGTAAAGATAAAATTATATTTGCTACAAAGGAAGACCATGCTATTCCAAGTAAAGTTACACTACCAGACCCTGAACCATCTCCAGGACTTATACTTCCTGATGGAAAAATCAATTGGAACTGCCCATGCCTCGGTGGAATGGCAACAGGACCTTGTGGAGTGCAATTTAGGGAAGCATTTTCGTGTTTTCATTATAGTGAAGCTGAACCAAAAGGTACCGATTGTTTTGAGGCTTTCAAAACAATGCAAGACTGCATGTCCCAGTATCCAACACTGTACGGCAGTAGAGAAAATGATGATCAAGATGATGCTTTCGATGCTCTTTCTCAGCCTGGTGAAGATAGAAAAGAACTTGAAAGAGGGCATCTAGGATTGAAAGCAGCAGAAGAACAAAATGTAAAAAAACCAGAAGGTTCGTAACAGTAGCAGTGGGTTAATGTGTTTGTTCAGATATGTGATGCATTGTAGTAAAAGTTACTGTAGTTAGAAACTCTTTTATAGTGAAACTTAGTTTTAATGAACTTGTTTCAAATGGTTCACATTTTACCAGTTCATATAAATGTAGTTGTGATGGGAAAGCATTGTGTTGTCATAAATTGGTACACAATTCCTTTAGACCTGTTGATTTACATTTTTGTTATCAGCAGTTTCTATCAAATTTCTTTTGTTCTCTTAGAGTGAGCGGGATTGATCTATTTGTGTGTGAGGTCTAAATTTCTAAGTTCTGGTATGAAAGTGACATACCAGAAAATATAAAAAGAAGCTTTGACAGATAGTAAAAAAGAATAGTTTTTGTTGTTATAATAATTTCATGTTGAAGAGGCTGTGGAAAATGTCAATGAAGTGTGTAATTAAACAATATCAAAACTTGCATTTTCCCACTCTTTGACTGATGACAGTGTATCTTGAAGCACTGTAGATGACCTAAATGTGAGCGCGAGATATCCCACTGTCATTTCGTACTGTAAGACAATGACTTTTGCGAGAATATTCTCACTGACATTAAAATTTGATTCATTCTTTGGAAATCCTTCTTATCATTCTAATGGGAATAGTAAAGACAGCTTTAATAAACTTCAAAGTATGTGCCCTTTGGATAGAGTGAGAACCAAATGGCTTACTTCTTCAAGTAACTCTTCCTAACCTGTGGTTCATTCTTCCACAGCAAATTGATTCTTTCTATTATTCATAGAAACACTGAGGCCATCTGGTATTTAGTAGTATGCATTTTCTGTTGTAATTAATTTATTTTGTTAATTTAGGTATCAAAACAAAGTGATATCTCTTTTCTGTCTAGTTGCCAGTAAAACAATTGACATGAACCAAAAGAGAGTATTGTTCAAAGAGTAGGATAATAAAGAAATTAACGTCCGCTGAGTTCTAATACTTATGTGGTGGAGTTGATCTGTTTGGTTTTATGTTTAGAAATCTAATGATGGTGCTTAAGAAAACTTGTTTAATGTACTTACAATTTTTGAAGTTTTGAGTATAGGTGTTGACATTTCTTTTTTATTGTAGATTATGATGACATTCTGATTATATGTTAGTTATAAAAATGAATAATATATTTCTATTTTAATTTATTTGTGATTCAGATTTTGTCATTTGTTTATTTAGTTTTTATATAGTTGTGATCAATTCATTGAATTAGTCTTATTCTTAATACAAGTTGAACAGTACTCTCCTTATTTTGGAAAGCATCAGTTTAAAGTTGGTGGGAAAAAATTGTTTCCTATGGAAAACTTATTTCCATTTCAAAAGTTGGTGTTTTTGCTGCTACTTTTGAGAAATACTGTATTGAATTTGCAAAAGATGCTGGAGCAGCATGTTCTCTAAAGGAATTTATTGGATCAAAATAAAATTGAACTCCTATCTTTCTAGATTTGAATAACTAATTCTTGAGAATTTATTAGAAAAATTCAGCTTCAAAAAGAAAGGTTTCTCATGAATCATCTTTAGTGATGCAAATGTTTCCTGACCACATTTAGTTTGTGATGAGAACATTTTTCTTATCATGAAATATTTTAAGTATGTGAAAGGTTTATGTTCTGCACCATTTGTTTGATATCTTTTGAGTATTTGAATAATAAGCTACTGTTATGTTCCAGTCCTTTAGGATTGCATCAACATTGGTGGAGAATTAAAGAAAGTTGGTATTTCCATTTTTAGATGGAGGAGGTTAAATGGTTTAATTTTCAAAGTGTTTTGTAAAGTTCTGTGATACATTCTGTGTAGCAATTGTGTACAGCTATGTTAGACAATTTGAATGTCAAAAGACCTTTTGAGATGCCATGTGACTTGGGAGCATCTTTCATTTAATATATAGGTCATGACTTCGTATGGGTATCACTAATAGTTGTCTTGTCGTTGCACGGTATTGGAGGAAGATAAAATGATGCGGAAGTTGATTTGTATTATATGCCCATTCAGTTATGTTGTTTGTTTTTCAATAGTGAAATAAATGTGCTATATTGTGCCAAAACTTGATCTTTCTATCTGATAATTACCCTAAAATATTCTATGTATATCTTTTTGTTTATTTTGCTTCTGTAAGAACATAGGTTCACTTCTCTTACTGGGTTGTGAATTCTGAGTTTTTCATTCTTTACTGATGAAATTATAAAATAGTTAATTCGACCTTTTTTGTATTAAGCAGACAGTTATTCTGTTTTTAAAACCTCGCATAAAAACATACGTAACATATTAAAAGTTTATTGTGATAAATGCACCAGTAATCATACATTGTACGCCTAAAAATGTCTTGAACAGAAAGACAAAATGTAGTGTACAAAAAAAATTATTATAGTTTTAATATGATTTTAACAATTTTTTGACACGTATTTTTACTGGTGCATTTATAACAATAAATGTTAATATGTTTTTATGCAAGGTTTTAAAAACAGAATAACTTTGCTTAAAACAAAAAAGGTTGAATTAACTATTTTAATCAAAATGACAGATCTAAAATTACATCAATTCTGATGAAACTATTCTTTGAATGATTCCCTCTTTAGATTTTGCTTTAGATCTTTCATTTTACATGTCAATATTTTTTGATGAGACAAGATTGTTTATTCAATTGCTTTCTGTGTTTGTCAGATAGAATATTGCACAAGAAGGTAAATATTTTAAACATTTTCCTAGGAAAAGTATTTTAAGGGAACTTGAAATATTTTTCCTTTACAATGGTTCAGAACCATGATAGTTTGTTTGATCCCTGGACTATATCATATCAGACAATTCAAGTAAATTAGTCAAAGAGGTCTTTACAACCTACCTCCTTCAGCATGCAAGTGGATGTGGTTTCCCTCATCCCTTCAGAGAAGCGTCAATACAGCATTGTAGTAAACGGTGGTACTGACTATATGTATGGGACTATGAAGTATAATATGTTTAGGGGACACTTTACATCCTAAATGATACTGTAATCCACTTGGATATTTATTTAAAAGAGATTTCTGCATAGATGCTGAGAAATTTCTTTTTCTTTAAGTTCAGGTGAAAAACTAATGATAAGTTCATAAAACACTGTTCTGTTCAGGGTAACACATCAACATTAATACCAACCAATCAAATGAAAGCAAACCTTACCATGTGACAACCTGGGATAGGCTACAGATGCAACCCACTCCTATTCAGTTCTTGGAGTGTCTGAACCAGGTCTGAACACTGATCCAAGAGACACGTATCAAAGCAGTTGATTATTAATTGCCATGCATCGCCATGCATCCATGATGATACTGTACTTCCAAGATTTCCTGACGGCACCACTTCTTGCCCTTCTCCCATATTTTGACACACAAACTGTTTGGTGGAAGAGCCTCATAGTCCAAACTTTGACACAAAAAGAAAAGTGTGGATTTAATTGTTGTAAACATAACTATTGTGGGATATTACATTTGTTTTTATCCTTTGGTGGCTGTTATTTAACCTTTAAATTGATTACAATTTCCCTAGAATGAAATGATTTAATCTTACTCTGTGGGAAAGGAATCCTCTCTATACGAAATGTTTTGATATATTTAGTGGTTTAATTCTGAAGAGACATACTCATTATAACATTTTATATTTTAAAATTATTTTTATTATTATTATTTTACAGAGTGAGATTCACTGGTATTCCTCTCCAGAGGCAAGCTAGGGACTGTACCTTCAATTTGGATAAAATGCTCAAAGGAAACTTGGAGAGGGATGCTTTTTTAAATTTGTTCCAATCTTAGTATTCTTACTTGGAACTATTTTCTTATTGTTGATCTTTATAAACCAAATGAGATCCTCAATGGAAATATTAACACCAGTGCACTCCCAATGTACTGCCGAGTGGGGAGAGTGCTTTTTCTGCCAATATTGGCCCTCTCTCATTCCAAGCAAATATTACTTCGACATGAAACCCATATCAACATTTCGTCTTCTCTAACATCAGTCTATCTTTAATTTGGTGTGGTGGAAGAGTAGGCTTCTAAGCCTGAACCTCACCACTTCTTAAATAGGGTACTAAGTTCACAAACATAGAAATCTCTTAGATTGCGGTGAACCTCATCGCCAGGTAACAGATTAATCATGTTACGTCGAATGAAAATGGGAGACGGGACCGGGATTCGAACCCGGGACCTTGAGCTTTACGCGCTCATGCGCCTACCGACTGCGCAGTTGGTAGGCGCATGAGCGCGTAAAGCTCAAGGTCCCGGGTTCGAATCCCGGTCCCGTCTCCCATTTTCATTCGACGTAACATGATTAATAGGGTACTAAGTATTTCTATGAAATGAAAAATGTTTCATTATTGTTTTCTGTTTACATATGTGCAAATAATATGTGAAAGTGCTTGGATAAATCTAAGCATTGGTAGATTTAATAGTGGTTCTTGGTTTATTTATTTCAACTGTTAAATAATAAGTAACGTATTGTGAATATTTTGTGTTTATAACTGGTACATCGTAAGAGAATTGGTTGAGACTGGGTGAGGTATATATGTGGGAAAATAATTTATTACTATTAAGGACTGGTGGCTGCAAGATATATAAGTAATACAAGACTATTGATAAAGCATGATACTGATATTAAATATGTACATTGAAAATAAGCATATATGTAAATAAGTTCATCCAATGAGCTGGAACTCTTAAAAAGAGGTCGTATATAAAGAAATCGTGCATAAAATACGAAAAATGAAATTGAGAATAAAAAATATGCACCTGAAAGACAAGGAAGGGTTTCCTCTTATAGAGATGTTGGTTTAGTATCTTTAACTTCCTTCTGCAACTAACATATTCCCCAATCCCTATTTCCTTACAAATATTGTTAATGGAAGAGAGTAGGCCTTCAATCTCTCCATGTTGAATGTAAAACATAAAAGAGATCTTAAAATAAAAGTATTGCTCGGCTAATGGGTGCTAGTATGTAAGAAATGACGAATTTTTTCTCTTGGATTTGTGGGAATATACATGTGTAATTGTGTCAGGAAAAACAACTAGCTTGTTAGAAAGTTTTTCAAGTGTTAGAAATTATACTAATGCTTAACGTTAAATGAATTTTAAGTGATAGATTTTATCAATGGTACATTACAACACTTTCTTTTCTTAAATAAAGTTCTTGCATCTTCTTTCTTATCATATTGCATCAGAAAATGTGGTTGTTCAGTAACTTCCGTAGATTATGATTTGTGGAAATATATAATGTCTGTAATTGAAATCAGTACATTTAATATTCAATAAAATTCTTTATTTTAAGATTTTAGCTCTCAATGCATCGGGAGGTTCCACAATATCTTGAAGTATCACATAAAGAAGACAATAATTTATTCACTTATTTATTGATGTGATTCATTATTTGTTCAATTAATAGTTTTATTCAGTGTAGGATTTGTAGGAAATAATAGATTGTTTTTAATTGTTGTTTGAAAATTAAAATTTGACTCTTAATTCATCAAAATTGAACAAATTCTTATAAAATTGGGTGATAAGAATTGAAAGAATGCAACCAAGAGACTTATGATTGAAGGAAAGGGGCATCTGTTTGCATGGTAAATGGTATTTCCCATTGATCATTTCTCTAGGCTGTTATCTTACTTTCCTGTTTTGTTGTTTGCATTTAGCTTTGTTTTTTCTTTTCAAAACAGGTCATTTGGTCAATGAGCAAAAATCTTGTTTAACTACAGGCAGAATGTCACATTTGTTATTTTGACTATCTTTAAATTATGTTTTAGTATTTGAACTTTCATTTTTATAGTAATGTGGTTATTCTTCCCTTTTCTATGTGTATAAATGTTAATAGTGATGGTCAGTTATTTGTGTTTTTCTTTTAACCCTGAGATTTCTGAAATTTAATATAGTCAATCCCAATTACCTTATTTATTAATATTTTATGATTCAAATTTTGTTGAATGCCATTACCTAATAAATTCAATTGAAAAGTTAACTACTGAAGTGTAAAAAATGTAGGGGAATAATTAAACTTGTTATTAATTTATTATTTATAGTGATTCATGTTATGATCCTTTGTGTGTGTTTTAGTTAATCAATAATGATTTCCAAATTATCTAAATGCATTACAATATTTTGATAAGACAATGCAACCCTGTATACTCCTTTGTTACTCCAGGGTACTTTTTTTTCTGTATCCTACGTTGTGCACCTCTTAGTCGTCATGTCTTAAGACTGTTGTCTTACTATGTACAATCCTTTTATTTTACCTCTTATGCTTCCTATCTTTTGTACATAGACCTCAAATTCTTCATATGACTTTCTTTTCTCCAAAATATTTGTGATTCTCTTCTACTTCTTGACTTTCATAAACCTTGCAGGCTTGTTTATCAATGACAGCTTGTTGGGATCATAGTTACATAATAACTAATATCTTTGGCTTTTTAGGTTGAACTTTTTTTACTATCTTGATTCTTTATGGCTGTATTATAAAGAGTCGATTTTTACTTTTATTTTAAGTCCAAACTGACTTCTTGAAGCTGCAAAGTGAGTACAGGGTCGATCCCAGGGGTCAAACCTGCCCAAGAGTGCTTCTGACCTCTTTCTTTTCTGCAAAAACACAGCTCCTCCTTGTGCTGAGACTGGGAAATAATTTAGCTTGTTAACCTCTTCTGTTTAGGGGATCTTAAAATCATAATACAATTTAATCATTACTTTTCTTCTTCCATTTTTGAGAAGTTGTTGAAATAGCAGTTCTGCCAACACAAGGATTCCATGTAATTTTGTGCAAGTTCAGGTTGTCCTGGCCACAAAAAACTTTTATTGATTAGATTTTTGATTTTTTTAATTTGTTACATAGCATTGAAATATCACTACTTCAGTATGAAGAGATTAATGCCTTGTGGTTTCAGTAATTTTCCTAGAAATCATTCTGAATGTAACATTGATGAATTAAGTGATAACTTTCCACATGTAGGGTACTGGAAGAAATACGTGCATTGAATTAATTTATTCCCTATTGCATCACAAAGTTATTTATCCTTAAGGAACATGGTAGCAACCTTCTATCATTAGGGATTAGGTGCGTATCATATTTAACTGGATAACTAGGATTTCCTGATTTCAGAAAATTTCTTCTTCATTCCATGGTTTGCTTACCACAAAGTTCCTGCCAGTTTTTAACATATTACTAAGGTTATGATATCATGCTAGTTATGTAAAGTAAATAGTAGGTACATGAAGTGTCACTAAGTCATTTGTGAATTTCTTTGGATCAATCTCTACCAATAAATTGTAATTCGATACAGACCTGCTTGTTATACTTCTGGATGGTTAGATTCCTCTATGAACTGTGGTATTTTATGTAGAAATTTCATAAAAATATATATTATGTATAAATATTTGATATATAAAAGTTTCATTTCTTTGCTCACTCAAACATGTTTCTTGAAAAAGTTCAAGGAACAAATGAACAAAGTTGAAGAGTGGAAGCTAGGGTACTCCCATTTCCCATGTCTTTCATTCTACCAACAAGTCGTTCATTAGTCATACATCGCCTGCCTCTGGGAGGTGCACGGAGGGACACCTGGCACCCTCGTTATTCCGCAGTCACTATAAATCGTGAGGCAACACCTCAAGTGCTTTCAGATCAAGTAAATCAAGAGAATTTGAAATTTTAAGAGTTTGTATTTATAACCTGTTTTAGCATATTTTACAAGAACGTAATTAAAAGAGTTCATGGCTTCAAAAATTTTCTGGTTATGAAAGCTGCCTACTTCTTGAATTGGAGAGGTAAAAATATTATGTAACTTGCTCACTGTAATGTTTATTGAAAATAAGTAGTTACATGGGTAACAAGCTACAAATGCATCAGAACAGATGTTTGTCGCTGTATCACACCACGAGTCAAACATTCACTCGCTCTTGACAAAGTTAATTTATAACATGATGAAGTTAATTAAATTGAATGATTGTTTAAAATTAAATACAGCAGGGATTGAAAAAGAATTCTGATTTAAATATCTAATTAAAAGGAAAGTTAGTTTCTGCTCTTTTGGTAACAATTGAAAATGAGATCACCATCACTCAAGTATCCTAGGATGCAAGTTTTATTGATACTGAATGAATAACAATTGAAACAGGTATTGGAAAATTGTTAAAAATTATTTTCTGGCAAGAATATTCCATGACATGTTACTATGAGGAAGATTAAATTAACAATGTTCATTATTATTATTATTAGCGAATGGACCCTTGTATGGATCACGCAAAGCCATATGATTTAACTCTTCCTTTTCCTCTGTCTCCACACTTCCTTCATCCTTTCACTATGATTTTTCTTCCTCTCCCCTGTCCATTTAGTTCCCGCTCTTTTGGGGATTTCATTCTCTGACTGTACTTTCCACGTATCTACCTTCTCTCTCTATAGTTTTTGGTCCAAAATGTCAGATCTTTTTATTCAAGCTTTTTCTAAATCTTTTTTACTTCCTGGATCCACAGGATGGCCTTAATTTTTTCCATGTATTTTTGAATTTTGTTAGGTAGTCTATGTATATGGCCGTAAAATTTTAGTCTTTTCTTTCTGATGTCTGCCGCTGAGTTAGATAGTTTTTCAGTTGTTTTCCTGGACCTTAATCTAAAACCGTCTTCCATCATTTCAGGACTGATAATTTTTCTTATGGTTTTTCATTCTTCTTTTAATAAATTTTCTAAACCTCCTTTTATGTGAAGTGTAAGAGTTTCACTAGCATACAGGGTCTCCGGTTTCATGACTGTGTTGTAGTGCCTAATTTTGGTGCCTATGGAGAGACATTTTTTGTTGTAGATGTTGTAGATAACAATGTTCATTAATATAATAATTAGGTTTTTAATGCCTGGAAGGAAAATGGTTTGTATAATACTGATGGGATACCAGAGTACTCTTATCATTAAGTTTCAATGAATTGTAGACATATTGCATTCAATATGTATGGAATAGGTGATTCATTATTGGCGTATTTAAAGATTAAATTAAGTTGAGTTGTCTCACCAACCATTTGTTTATTCATAGAGTCTACTTTCAACTACATAGTGGTCATCTTCAGTATTTGACTTTATGAATAAACAAATGGTTGGCGAGACAACTCAACTTAACATAGAACTTGAATGCAATATTAAATTATGTACATTACAGCATCAGAACTCAAAAAAACAACTTTTATTAAGAACCAGAGGAAACTTCGGTTTTTGCTAACTTGTACTGGCTTTCCTGGGCATCCTACCATTAGATGTAAATCTGAATTGCAGTAGAGAAACGTTTAATATGAAGTGCAATTCTTTGGTCAACTAAGTTCCTCATAAGTGTATTGTTGATTTTAATGTTATCCAAAATGAATTGATGATGATTGATCATGTATCCAAAGAAATGTTCATGAATGAGCAGTCGCAATTATTAAGCACCAGGTGCTACAGAAGAAATGTGCACTATTATGTTAAAGTATGAAAATTTTATTCACGATATTAAAAGAATGTAACAACTGGACATCAGTTAGTGGACAAAATGAATTTTCTTTTCAAATTGTGGCAGAACCTTGTGCAGTGCCTATAACATCCTGTTACTACTATTGGCGTATAAATTATGTAGACTTGAGTTTCTGCCCATCCATTGAGGAGATGTGATAGCATAATGTCATGAAATAACCTTCAAATTTTATGTAGTTGTATTAAATTTTTTTTGTCAACGTGAATTTTGTATATGCAAAAATCCAATAAAAATGCCAGTTTTCCTCACATTCTTAACTTTGTACAATTATTTTGTAAAAATTAGTGATTGCATAACTTCAAATTTTAGTACATGGTAGATATGTTCTTTATAAGTACTTTTGTCAAGTTTCATGGATTTTTCAATATTGTTTTCTTCTTGTGATTTTTATGAGTCTTCATTAACTTTATCTTTTGTCTAAAAATTCTGTTCTTTTGATACTGTTTGTATTGTCAGACTATCAATTAAACAAATTACATGATGTTAAACATAAACACGAGTGATAATTTGTTTTGAGTTGATATTTGTTAGCACTTTTTCGATATATGGCATCGGTCTGCACAGCCCTTACACCCTTCTCTTTCAGTGGGATACAATCGTACATTGTTGACACTAATGCTCGGGTCAAATTAACTTCCTACAAATGTATGATCTCTCTAAATAAATCTCTCTCTCCTGATCTGTGGAGAAATGCATGAAACACACAGAAAATAATTACTGGGAAAAGACAATCTTTTGGATGCAATTCAATTTATTAATCCAGTAGTTGTTAATCAGTGGCAATGTGGCACATATGTCAAGGAAAAAGGAAGGATGTGCAGACTGACTGAATGGGAAAGAATTATGCTTTCAAATATCAACTCGTAAGAAACTATCAACTGTGTTGATGTGTTTAACACCACAAAATTTGTTAAAACGATTGTCTGATGACGCCAATGGTGCTTCGAATGGAATTCTTAGGTAAAAGATAGCAAAGTTAAGGAAAACTCACAATTTAGTAGAAAAAAAAACATTGAAATAAAATCACAAAACTTGACAAAACGGTTTGTGAGAAAGATATCTACTGTGTACTAAAATTTGAGGTTAATGCAATCGCTAGTTTTTACAAAGTAATTGTATAAAGTTAAGATTCAGATAAGAAGGTGAGAAAATGTGACCACCTTGGATTTTTGCATAAACAAAGTTTGTGTTGACACACAAAAAATGTAATGCAAATACTTAAAATTTTAAGATTTTTCCTTGAATTGTATCGCTGTTTCATTACATTTGGACAATCTGTTGTGGAAATATGAAAGCATAAACATGAGTCTACACGATTTCTGCACAAACAATAGTGATGGACATCCTCTGTAGTTCATAATTGATGATTAATTAAGAAATAGAGTTAAAAAGCAGACATGTTATAATACTATTGTTTTATTTACAAGATGGGAGAATTTATAATCAAATTAAGTTTGTTTAAATTTTAAATTTAATATGACATTCTTGGGTGACACAGAAACATACTAGTAAACCATTAATATAATGACTTAAGATTATCTGATGGCATGAACAATCCACATTTTTAGTTATTCTGCAAGGCTAATTTTGGGAGTAGTTTACCCGTTAAGTGTCTTTCAAAATTGTTGAATAGATAGTGATAATATAATTCAAGCTGTCTAGTGGGTATATTTTCTGTAATTGGAATCTAATGATGGAGTATTAGCTTTCAAGCAATTTTTTTAGATATTTTATGAACTTGTATTTGAGTTATCTTGTATGAATACATACAATTATATCACTTCAAAACAAAGCTATCTGTACCATCATTTTTAATCACCAATGAAAGAAAGTGGTGCTCCGACTTCTTTCCAGGGTTTTACCTAGGGGAGGAAATGGGGGAACAATTCCCCTCCCCGAAATTAAAAGAAGTGTCCTTTTTTGGTATTTGTAAGCGTATACACGTACATATATAATATACACACACTGTATTGTTCTTCTCCTCCCCCCGTAATAAACACTAGGTGAGCCTCTGCTTCTCGCTACTTACGTGTTGATAGTGTTGGTGAATTCAGACCACCGCTTTAATACTCGTATATTTGGGGCCTGTCTCATGCTATTGGCGTGGCGTTCTCTCAGCCAGGTTAAGCAACATAATGAGTAGTGGGAGAGGCGGACTACAAAAATATTATGAACGCTTCACATTTGTTTATTTGTTGTTAAAATTGTGTATATGTAAATGTGATAAGAAATGGAGGGATAAAGAAACACTATTTAAATATCTAATTTATTTTTATACGGTTTGCATGTAGAAATTTTATTTGTTTACATACTAGTGGATGTTATACTGAATAGTGGTGCAGTAAAATGGAAAGAGTATAATATTGGATACCTTTACACGCCGAAAAATTAGTACCATTATGGTTACATCTCGACGGTAGTAAAGTGGCGCTTTCGATAGCAAACGCATTACCAACTATGAAAAGCAGACGCGTCTCCTGAGTATGTTGCTCAACCTGACTGAGTTGTTCGCCTGTGATGGTCCGAGTTGGAGTGTGTGTGTGTGCGCATTGTGATTCGGTGAGCGTTGATCTGGGAATCGTTGTATTAATGTTTCAAGCATTTTGTCAACAAATGAAAATAACTATCCGTTGAAGTTTGAAGATTTTTGCAATGGAGACGAAGACTTCGAAGCCTCCCAAGGAGAAACGGAGGTAAGCTAATGTTTTTTTTCTGTTTTACGGAAGATGTAGGTCAGTCATAATAGTTTATGTAAAAACATCTCTCTCTGTGTCTGAAAGTTGTTCATATATTCATATTAGATCAACATGACATTAAAAGGAAAATAAAATATTTCAAGGACTTGAAAAATCTAGACAGAAGTTGCAATTCTGATAGCGTCAGCAACGTTTTCGATCTTTTGGCATGAGCGTGTTGTGATCTGCAATATTTGAGAACAGTTGTTTGATGTTTTCATGACAGAAATTTGTTAATTTGTATGAACCCGACTGCATTAAAGTAACTGGTATTAGTTACTCTTACTACTGTACTATGTTGAGATAGCGATACTCTTCGTAGTTCAATTAATATTACTTGGTAATTTTTCTATACATTAAATGATAATCACTTGAGACATTCTTCTGTGGTTGTATGTCATCAATAAGTTTATTTTTTCTGTATTTTGATGTTATTTCGTTGGTCTTATTGTGAGCTACTAGTAGCAATATTGCTGATTCAGGATGTTGCATTTATTAAGTGTAGGCCCAAGGTTTGGTGAAAGTTAGTCATGTTAGTGCTTGTGTGGAATTTTTTTAGTTGAGAAAATTTTTCATAATTTGTTACTAAATATTTTAATTAACGCCGATATCAGTTATTGAGATTTCCATTTGATGAACATTACACAGAAGAGAATTAATCTCTTCTGTAGAAAATGGTATGCTTATTGTCGTGGCGTATTTTATGACTGCTGTGTGGGCTATCTGAATTGTTTTATGAAATTCATATTTGCTGTTTGGTAGTGAGACACGTGTAAATTACCACAAGGTGGGAAGCGTGTTTGTGTGTAAACACATAGTGCGAGCGGGAGTCGAACTAGCGACACTAGTCCCACGTGAGCTGACAGCTGAAAAAGGCGTATTTACCACCCGCTGTTATCCATTTAATTATTCTTACGTTCGGAAGAATGACATACGGAGTTGGGAAGTGAGAGTTGTTTAATATTCCTCAGACGGTTCTCAATGAGATTGTAATTGATTTTAGACGTATTTATATCTAAATTGTGGTGGAGGTCCCACTTGTCGTGTCATTTTTTGTTGGAAAAATAATATTTTTTAATCTTGAATTATTTTCGCCTCACATTCCCCGCAGCAATGGGTCATTGTAAATATAATTACCAATGTTGTGTTACCTTTACCATAAGCAACTCTAAAGCGTAAGTGGGAAATAATTGAGTTGTTTAATATAAATTGCTGAAACAGAATTTATTTTCATTAACAATTGATAATTTCTTAAACGAAATGACATTTTGAGAACTGTGTTTACTTATTTGTCCGGGTAGGAATATTTGTAGAAATAACTTTTAAGTGCTAAATTCTTGATTTTCGGTACCTGCAAAATTTTTTGGTTTACCAATGACATCTCTCGAAAGTTGTATTATTTTAAGGTACATTGTATTTACGACGTTTATAATGTTGACTTGAATTTTTAGATAACGTTTCATCCACGTGTTCATTAAGACTTTTCAGAATTTTTATTCAATATAAAATGTTATTAAGAATGTAGTAAAAATAGATCAAGACATATATGAATTTTTAAAAAAACAATTGATTTGACATTTCTCTTGGTTCTAGTTGCTACGTTGTCATGAAATACCAATTCTAGGTTTTGGGTTGAAATGCTGGATTCAATCATACTATAGGGTGCAGTCAGTCTGCAATATATTTGAGGGTTCACGAAATGTATTATTATTTTTAATAGAGTTCGGGTGTGTGATTATTGTAATCGATCCACCAGTAGGTCTTGAAAACGCTGTCACTTCTTATCTGAGGGCGGACAAAATTAAATTTCAATTAAAGTTTCAATATTTTTCGCTCATGAAATCGTGTATACATATATTTGTTGTGTTTTTGCAGAATTTTTAAAGATTCGTTAATCTTTGAGACTTGATGTGAACCCTTTTTGAGAGGAAGAAACATTCTAATCCTCGCTACTTTTCCACATATTTAACAAATACATTTATTTCCCATATTGTGAGTTTCTTTAGTTTTCTTTGGAACCATATTTAATTGTTAAAGCGTATTAAGCTTAGGATTACTTTTGGAAGATTGATGTGCTTTGCATCGAATCACTTCGCACTTCTCCGTTTTCATCCCGGTGTTAATTAATTCCCTTAAGTACTTCAGCATTGCCGTTCAGAGAGAAAGCCACTTACTTGCGGAGTTCCCCAAGGTTGAATTCTTGACCCTATTCTCTTTTTGTTGTATGTGAACGACATGCCATCCACTACATCAGCCTGCAAAATGGTCCTTTTTTATGACGACACTAATTTACTATGTAAACAGATCAACGCTCAAAAAGTTATGTCTAACCTCTCGTCTTGGTTTCATGCAAATCGTCTCATTGTAAACACGGACAAAACTTTGTTTGTCATTTCACGATAGTATCACAAGATCTTTACCTCAAGTATCTCTTTCGTTAAATGGGACACAATTATATACTGTTACGAAAACCAAGTTCTTAGGTCTCCACATTTAAGACAACCCCAAATGGAAACGCCACATTGATAATCACAATTCTAAATTGAGCAAATTTTGTTACGCATTCCGAATTTTAGTTAATGTAGTTAGTCCGCATATTTCCCGTTGCGTATATTTCGTAAACGTTTACTACCAGATTCGCTACGGCATCACCTTTTGGGGTAATTCTGGACAGAACTTCATAACTTTGAGTTCAAAAGAGGTATGTTCGGATAATTTGTCAATCTCATTCCCGAAACTCTTGTAAACCTTCTTTTAGGACTTAAATATTTTAACACTTCTCTGCACTTATATTTATGAAACGATTGTGTTTGTAAAGACTGAATTACGAAAGTGCCACCCATGCTTCATATGAAACTGTCGTGTTCACGAACACAATACTCGCAATAGGCATAAGATTTCATCGTTCTAGAGTGTCAACCAGTCTTTACCGAAAATGGGCCATATCGTTCGGGAATCGTTCTACTGTATAATTCCCTCTCCAAAGACATAAAAGATATTAAATTTAATCTCTTCAAATCCGCGATTAAACCTCCTTCGCCATTGCTTCTAAAATATAAATTAATTCTTTGATTTTAATAAGAGCTAAAATGGGTTTCTATTTCCTATCATATGTTTATTTTTAAAATTATTCTTTTAAATATTGACTACGTCAATTGATCTTGTCATTTATCATCCCATTACTCTTACTTTCAAAATAAATTATTAAATTTAGAAAACTATTTTCTTGAATGCCATTAGTGTTTTCTTATTTTTCATGTAAGTTAAGTTTAATCTGTACTCAACCTTCGCACGGTTTAGGCCAGTAAAAACTCGTTTTTTTAGGAACTTGGATGAGCCGGGTTCAATTTTGATGAAACCATCTGCATTTTCTTCGTTTTACCCTGTAACTAAAGGATAAAGTTAGAAAACCCAATCTGGGTGGAAAT
>NNCF01128903.1:433002-447084 GCA_002313205.1 Laupala kohalensis | reverse complement strand
GGGGCATATAGGGCAACAACTAGTAAGTTGAAGATTTTTAAAAAATAATTATAAGAGGTTTTCGAGGTAGCTGATTACAAATCTGAAGTTTAAAAAAAGTGAAAATTCAAAATGGCGCCTGGAATCCCGAGCAGATTCAATGGTATCTCTGCAACCATTTTGTAAACCAGTCACACATTTCCTATGAAAAACTGCACCGCAATTTGCCAAATCATCAATGGATGAGGTGCGAACTGTAATATTTCGATGTTCATCAGTCTTATTAACTTGATTTTCTATTTTTTGATGTATTGTATTTTTAAAATCTGATTCAATAACTTTTCGAACATTTGTTTTTTTCACCAAACAATTTGTTTATCAAATAAAAAGCAAGTATTCTTAAAATCATAAAGTGGGTTTTCAGGTGAAAACAAATTATCTCCACTTCTGGATCTTAGCTTTGCTTGCGGAGGTGAAACATAACATAATGTTAACATAGCTAAGATCAAGAAGTGGAGATAATTTTTACAGCAATGTAAGCTTTGAGAATTTCGACAATATTTTCTCTTTTCGAAATTTCATGTTTGCCTCCTGAAGGTCGTAGCTAGGACAGTATCAAACGTGGGATTGCACCACGAATCATGTCAAAATTATTCAACAGGCCTTCTGAAAATTTAAATGCGACTATTGTTCTTTCGGATTGTTAGAAGACCACACATATTCCAGGATGATGCGATTTGGAGTTAATCAGACTCAGTGCTGATGCTGGGACAGTGATGGCTCAATTTTTTTAGTATGACCCATTTTCAATTGCCCAAAGTTGTTCAATATGGACTTTCTTTGTGAACCTTATTTAGTTCATTCTGTGCATTCTTCGAATTGCCTCGTGACTTGTCTAGAGGAGGAATATGAGTGTATTCAAAAACTGATCTCAGTTGGGTCCTGCGGTCATCTCCACTCACCCTCATCACTTCGCCTGACCAACTTCCTCTGTTTATTCTGTTTATTTCGAATTACTCACAACCCAGAACTATTTGTGAATGCAATTTAAGTATTTATTAGTAATGGACTTATAAATATGACGTGTAAAACAAATTTTTGAAAAAAATGTATAGGTATTGCTATTTATATTAGTCATAGGCAATTACGAATAAGCGAAAATACAATTTAAAAAATTCAGTAATTTAAAACATTTCAAACTATGTCACTAGCCTTAGAAATATGATGCCGAGACTATAAGAATATTTAATTAGTGTCTAATTACGGCGTGTCTGTACTGCACGTGACGTGTTAAATTACCCCAGGACAATGGGTGGAGTATGAAAAGAAAAGCATTCGGCCTGATGTGCTCTTTATTCAAAATGGAGGAAAAGATTTGCTAAGGGGTGGTTAATTAACCTCTTCATAAGGCTGTGTAGTAAAGAAAATTTGATCCTATTAGACGATGTCTCTTTGGGGAGAGTGGCAAGAACTCGGACCGTGGGACTCAATCGGACGACTCCGCAAAAACTTCCCAAATACGGAATAAAATTGTGAGTCGAAACGTAAGTACCTGGGTGTTTTACGCGAAAACTACTTACAGCTTACGACTTAAGTATTTTGTACTTTAATAAGAAATCGAAGCTACTAGATTTTTTTACTCTTGCTCGTGTGTGACATGTTACTGGCACTAAACTTTGAAAATATTCGATTATAGTTTCGCATGTATGTTTGGGAAGACATGAGGGATAGTGTTAGGCTTTCGGAGAGAAATTTCTTGATATATTCCATGAGTGGCGGTAATTGGATAGCACGAAGGGGAGCGGTCTCCCCCCCCCCACTTTTTCGGAAAAAAATAAATATTTATCCTATTTTAACCTCCTGAAACTTGGGATTATAGAATTAACTTATACGAATTGGTGTCTGTTCTAATTATTTTACCCCAAAATGTTATATTTTGGAGCTAACCAAATCATAGAGCCCCTCAACAACTAGTGAAGATACTCTCTGTAACACAAAGCATGTGATATGAGAAAGGTCATTAGGGGTAGGAGAAACAGTTTTAATTTTGTCTACCCCCCTCTGTAAGAGTATGAGAATTCCTTGTACTTTCCTACTAAAAAAAGTTGCCCTACTCCCAGTTCCCAATTGTTGCCTCTGTATTGAACTTCATTACGATGTGCTTCATCAGCTGAAAATTGTAAGTGGTACATTATCGTATAGTTACTAGCCAACGGTGTCTTTTTGCATTTGCGGGATATGGCTTCAAATAATGCAAAGGTTGTATGAATCGTGGGATTAAAGATATTAGACAAGTTAATTCCAGGTATTGACTATGTTAGGTACTGGGTTATTGTACACACAAATAAATAACATTTTAGGATTACCAATAAATTTCTATCAGTGTAAATAATCCCACGATAGAAATTTATTGGTAATCCTTAAATGTTATTTAATGTTGTTATTTATTTATGTGTACAACAACTCTAACCCAGTACTTAACCAATCAATACCTGGAAGTAACTTTACTTGTCTAATGTCTTTCCTTGATCCCCTATCCTTCATTATAATTTTCACTATCATAACACAAAATGCTTACTAACATTTGAGTTCAACATAATTTTCAGCATTTTTGTCAAAACCCTTCTTGCAATCGTCACATGTTTTAAAACCTCGCTGGGGATGTTCGTTTCTACTATCGGGGGATATCGTGTACTTTTTTATGGAAGATTTTATCACCAATCTCCGATCTTTTTATTACATTGCGTACCGTGCCTACTTGTTACAAGACCTTGAAATTTCTCATATTTCTCTATGCTATTAATGAATTCCCTTTATCGTTCAGTTGTAAATAGTCCATAATGTTCCAGCATTCTAACCAACTATCTGCGTACTTGTGCGTATTTTATGCAATCTAGAAGCATATCCTTAAATATTGGGGACCAAGCTGGGGCGAAGTTGCGATCTGAAAAATATTATCCGTTACTTCTGGATTTAATGAAAGAGAAATGTATTGTATACGCTACTCTAATGTTAATAAAAATATACCTATAAGTGGTGTTAAGACATTTACTAGTTGAACAAAATTTTTCAAGATGTGCTTGCGAACTACTAAGTAACTCAATTCTGTAGTTTTTATTTTAGTCCAGACGAGTTTCTATCCCTACTTTTCTAGCTAATATTTATTGTAATTATTATGAAATTTTGGTTACATATTTCAAACCTATGCCTAGAGAAAGTTTTAATTTCAGCTTAAATTTTACTTTGAAAGACATTGAGCTTATTTAGTCTCTTATCTCGATCGTTTTCCCTCTTGGTATGACGTTCTTGTGGCCTATGGTGTAGCGCGTGGACCTCGTAATAGTAAGGTCCGCGGACAGTCATGATGGAAAGATCTTTTCTTTATTTTAGCACACAATGACATATGACAATTTGTCACTCGCTAGCAATCAACTAGTACACCTGAAGATGTCTCGCATTAGAGACAAAACGTTGTGTTTTGCTTTTTAAGGATAAATTGTTTTTCTAAATTGTGGCGTGCAGTGAATTGATGTTAATTTTTCTTCGAAATTAAACTGTCTCCAGAGAACTCAGGTTGTTTGTTTACATTATTTCAGCAGATGTCAAACATATCAACGTATATTTTCTCGTATTTTCTTGGAAATTTCATTACCAACGTTTCATTTCCTCCCAATTAGCTCTGATTTTTTGATCAAGATTCCCACTTAATTTTCCTCAGTTTGCTTTCTCGTGAAGGAGGAGAATTTCCCATCACTTCTCCCTATCTTTATTTGATATTCACGTTTTCCTTTTCTTTAAACAAGTTTGAAATTTTTTGTAACGCTGCACGAATTAATGCGTTATAATTATTGTTCGTGCTAATTAATTTGCTGTTTATTAGCAAGGGGAAGTATGTGCATATAGTTGAGTGAAAGATGAACATTCTCAAAATATTTTGTATGATGAGGTCATTTGTCGATTGCCTATATTTGAATTTA
The DNA here is from genome assembly GCA_002313205.1 of Laupala kohalensis. NCBI lineage: Eukaryota > Metazoa > Arthropoda > Insecta > Orthoptera > Trigonidiidae > Laupala > Laupala kohalensis. The sequence continues at coordinate 443,128 of NNCF01128903.1, read as the reverse complement.
CTTCTTCCTTCGCGTATTAGATTATCTATAAGAGTTAAAGTTAATGAATGTCTCTGTGGAAATAGACATTATAGTCAGGAATTTATAAACAAATATCGAATTATTGCTTCTCCTAAACATTTTATTTTTCATTAGTAAGGTATATATTATGTTAGTTGACATGAACATCAACAATTTTCACAGCACATTTCCTGGACACATACTTAAAAACATATACATAATAAAAACAGACTTTTATGTATCGGAATGTAATATCTCCGATACACTCGTCTCTTTCATCGAGGTTATGCTAGTTTCGCCTTTGATTGTTCGTAACTGTGTACACCCAGAATAGGGAATGTCAAAAGATTTTGGTTAATATTTTTGTAAAAATTAACTTCATTTTCTTAAGGGTGTAAAGTTATTTTGGCCGATTTCTCTCTAAAGCGTCGGTGATGTACTGCAAGTGTAACTACTCAACATCGTTCATCCGGACCATAGAGCAGCACCGTCTAACTGGTAGTCAGCGGACCCAATGCGATCCGCGAAAAAAAAATTTTATGGGCCGCGAGTGTTAAGTTAATTGTACATCAAATTTTTCATCAAACGCGGCGGGTACAACTTTGTGTAATAAATCTATGCAGTCAGAATTTATATTCGACGTTAGAAAATAGAAAATTGTGTTCGGAATTGCCCCCTCGTACGTTGCAATATGAAAATATTTTATTTTAATACTTAATATTAAAAATACTTTTTTAAAATAAAGAAATATACAATTTATTTTTTCTAGCTTGAAATAGAATAAATTTGTTAATGAAAATCAAAAGATTCCTTAACAACTAAATATGGCACATTAGTTTTATTCGTCGGGCAACACTGTCACTATCCCATGTCGGTGACCGATCGAAAGTGTATAGAAAATGGTCCGTGGGCTATGATGAGCTGTACGGCGTTGCCATAGAGTATATAATAATTATTTTGCGCTCTGTGATCAGGACTAATTATGACCTGAAACCGCGCTTGTCATTTATCCTGTTCGTAAATAACTGACTTAAATATTTTTATAACTTAGCATTGAAAAGACAGAAGGTCCTCTCTTCCTGAAAAACACCTCACTACAGACCAAAATAATGATTGTTTAAATGCTGAACTGTTTCCGCGGAATTGCTTCCACCAACTACTTCGACACTTTGTTACGTTGTAGAGCAAAACTGTAAATAAGAATCATGTTTTCACAATAAAACCAAGTACTACAGTATTATTGGTGTAAATGTTTGTGCTCGGAAGCAGTAAAATTGAATGCTGAGTGGGGCCGTGCTGGTGTTATCCTCTTCGTTCCAGCGAGATGAACGTCTTCCGAAGCTTGGAAGCGGGATTGGCGCAGATAACAGCACGGTTCAATGGATTCTCATCACATTAATTATTGTTTTCTGAAGAAATACGCGTCTATCGTGTTAAACAATGATAAATGGGTCTCGTATTATTTTTCTTGTGTTAAATCCAATACGGTGTTTCCTTGTGTTACCAGTGGTTCCTTGATTAATTAAAAGATTCTTTTAATTGTCGGTTTTCTTACAATATATTGTTCACAGCTTGTTCATTTTACAGATTTTGCTTTTTTTACGATCTGTGTAATCCTTACCACTATGTTGTATTAGGATCGTACATCAAAATATGTCGTTACTGTGAGAATTGATTTTAATTTTGGTTCTTTACTTGTTTAACTTCATTTGGCTATTCGAGTTTAAAGTGTTTATTGCTTCTGTGTGGGTTATTGTCTCGCGATTTTTGTTTTTGAGAGAGCAAAACAAAGTTGCTTTTTTTAATATTTTTCCACCGGAAGGGTGTGGTCGGATTTATCAGCGTTACGTTTTACGGAATACTATTCGTTTCCGAATTTTAATGATATTGCGGTTTAGTGTAATATTTCCGAGAGAAGACTGATTTCTGAGATCAGCTGGAGAGCCTGTTTTCGCGTAGTATGATATTAAAGCTAAATTTAGTGGAATCCTTCTTATCCAACTAAACGTTTGAGCTCGGTTTTCGGATTGCTGAGAATTTCGGATAACAACGAAACAGAAAACTACATCTGCTTGAGATAATTTTATTAATCCATAATTTCTTATTCCAGGTATTTATAGTCATGAGGGAGGTATTTTAACTTCGAAAAGTAACGCTACTGTCTTCAGCCTTCATTTCGTTTGATTGACGTCTTTGCCTGATGATTCTCGATTCTCATTAACACGCCGTACTTTTAGAATTTATCCGGCGCTTCGCTAACTTAAATGGTGTTTCTTGGATGGTGGAATTGTCATCGAGCATTGGGGGCAACTGTCAAACTAAAGCCGATGCGATATTTTATTACCCTTGACGGTGCTTACTATGAGAAATCCCGCATTCTAGCCAAAATGTAGTGCCGGCCATGCCGCACGGTGATGCAGCGCTCTGCTAGTGGTCGCGTCCCATGCCTTTCGTGGCATGGGATCTGTGGGCGCATGCGCGCTTCGGCCTCGGCCTGTTGTTCTCTTCGGACGCTTTTGACCTGAAAGTCTTTGGCGAGGAGCAATCGACGCGGCGTGGAGTGAACGTTATCGGACAAAATGTGACGACATTCGTGATGCATGCGCTGAGGATGCCGGCGTGCAGCGTAGCGGCACGACAAGACGTTTGGTGCAGCAGCAATAGATTATGGGATTTCGGGTTCGATTTCCGCGACGGATTGAAATTACTGTTGACTTGGAAAGAATAAAAAAATTAACTGCTCGCAGATCAAGCAAATAGGGATAAGAAAATGATTGATGGCAACGGAAACTATCGCATTTGAGGAAATGAGATTTCTCAACTGTCTCGCCTAGTCATGTGAAAATTCGTTCACTAACCTTTTGTAATATAGGGATAGGAGAATGAACTGAAAACCGAAAACATATCTAACTGCGAGGTGTAGGGGAAATTTTCATACCTAGTTAACAGGTGTAAAATTCTTGATTAGCTGCACATCGAGTCATATGCCGTAGTAATCTTAATTGTATTATACAATCTTGTATAAGTTACTGGCGTATCAAGGATATTGTGCTGAGTTGATGTGGAGTTCATTAAAAAAACTAAGGCTTTTCAGATATCTGAAAATACATTTACTTGGGAGGTCAGACAATTCGCGAGACGCAAGCTTAATATCTTTGATGTTTATTAGTTTTATAAAAGTGAGAAACTCGTTATTTGGATTGCGACTGAATCAAAATTTTTGTTTTTCTAAATATTCCTAAAAAACATTTTGTTCGTAGTTTTTTATCTGTACTTGGATAGATAAATCCTGCATCGATAAATATCATGGACTACAGTAAAGGAATCGTCACAAATTTTTCATCCCATCGTGTTTTGACGTGTTGGTTGGAAAATGTTGGCATCATGAGAAAGACGAAACTTGAAAACACAAAATTTAATTAAATATTAAACGTAGAAAGAAGTCGACCTACATGAAATAGTAAGTGACGAAAAATTACGATACTGATGCTCTCAAGTTAGTCATTTCGGGCAGAAATATTAACATTTTGTTAGTTATGTGGCTTGGTTGAAATAATTTTGAGATTTTTTTCATAGATTAATATAATGGAGAGGTGTTTGTAGTATCCGCTGTAATCGAGTGTTAAAGCAGTGATGATTGAATAAGCTTCTTGCTGTTCAAAACACGACCCTGTTGACATATCCCTTGATTATTCTTTTAGTGTTTTCCCTAACTCAATTATATGAACGTAAAATTATCCCTTATTTACTTTTCTGACTTTCTTGTTGAGTAAAGGATGATTCCATAGTCTTCCTAAACAACTATCTTCCAAAAATTAACATTGTTTTGTGAAATTATATTAATATGTACGTTATTTTAGAATGAGAAATCATTTAGTAATGGAACCTAATTTACTTTCTTTGTTATTTATCTTTTTTATACTGTTTTCTGTGACGTAAGTACAGATTCCTTTAAACGCGGTGTTACACTTTCTAGTATTTTTTGTGTGCTACCGAAATTACTTTACACGTGTAACGCTGAACTAAAAAAGTGCTGTAAATATTAAATACTTATGTATCTTAGAACAAATGTTTCTGAATGTTCGTTTCCAGTGCGCTATTGAATACCATTTCAATCTAGTACAATTCCAAAAGCCTTACCGTTCAAAGGGCTCTAATGACCTTGCCGCTGACGAGCCCTAAAGCCCCATACAAAGAAAACCCTACCGTTCAATCATGTACAAAAGAATCGTAGTTTCTTGAAGTTTTTGTTCTGATTTAAATTTTTGTTATTTTTACTGGGACAAACCAGATGGATGCGCAGATTGAAGGATTTCTATTTCGTCCTGCAACTTAAATTCATATTGTAATTCTATCTTGTTTTACAATATTATTTTCTCTTTTCTCCTTTTTGTACTTGACATTGTCAGGCGTTATTCACGTTCTCACTCTTTCAAAGAATTATTTCATTTCTCCGTAACAGCACAATCTTTACGATAAAAAATGGCATATTAAATTCTCGGCGAAGAATATACATTTTGAAGCAAATGCTACGTTTAATGCGGCGAGTGGTGACGAATTATGTCGGTAATTACTGTTTGCCTTGCTCCCTCTTGGACGAAGTCAAAGTTCACTTTCGAAGTCAAAGTTCATTCTGCTGGTTATCAGTGTTGACTTTCATGCCTTGCAATTCAAGTAAACAGTATTAATTGTCACATTCGAATAATTTATTTCAACAGTAACCTGAAATGTCGTGTGTAACCAATTGGAGTTGATTTGTGAACTTCTAATAGTTTATTGTATTTCGAAACTCGAAGCTCGTTGTTGAACGAGGTCGATCTCTTTGTGCCACGAGCTATCTCTTAATATGAAAGTATTGTTCCCAGTTGGGAATTGGGGAAATATAAATATATAAATTAATTATAACTTACGACCTTTTGTGAACGATCACAATATATATTTTTTGTTTTAACAATGAACTACATTTCGACTCTAGATTGTTTTTTTATTTACCTATATTACATGATGGACGTGAATAGTAGAATTACGGAATAATATTCTTGTAATTTTGTGCGATGTTGTATATGGTTAATGCCAGCAATTACCAAGTTCATAGTATTGAAATTATTTCTCTTCTATTGAGAGTGAATATTGTATTTCTTTCAGTGCTGAAATTTTATGTGCGCAATGTGAAGGTAATTATAGAGTCTCAGTCGCTATCGTATTTAGAAAGATGCCATTTATTTAGTTAGTATGATTTCAACAAGTTCTTACAGTGTGTTGGATATGTATCAGTTGGAATAAATAAGGGGCTGTCCATAAATTACGTAACGTAGAAATTACGATTTTAAGCATCCTCCATAACGTACGTGTAACGACAACCCGTTATTGCGTAACGCTAACTCTACCTACCTACGTTGTGAAACGAATTTTTCACTTTTCGGAAAATGTGGGGGCAAATTTTTGTGTACTTAAATGTTCTTTTCTCATTGCTCTGTGCTCCCACTCTTTAAGTACATAAATTACAATGACAAAGTTTAAGACAAAAAATCACCCTATAAAACTTCGTGTTACATAGCATCTAGGCTAACACCCCCTACTCTAAAGATACCACCCCCCACCCCCGCACGGTGCGTTGTTTGATTTATGGATGGCCCCTAATTGTATTTCGTGTGTAAGTCTGAAGACTGTAGAATAAATACCGTCGAAACGTCGACGGCTAGAGGATCTTGTTGACCTACCGGGAAAACGTGTCATTTAGGAAACTTCCCTATATAAAGATGGTACGAGTCGTGAAAGTTAATTTTGATATTTTACATTTCTCCCTTTTCATAGAATTTAAGTGAATCCGACCCGTGAATAATAAAAAATTCGGAATTGTGAGAAATAGTCGTGAGTTCGTTGAAGACCTCCACGATCCTATTGTCTTCGTATGTTTCAGTCGCATTACGGTACTGATATTTGAAGGAAATATATTCACGGCAGGACTTTATTTTCGATGTCCTAGATCAAAATATGACCGCCTCTCCGACCATCTCTCAACTCGAGGTTGGATTCCTGAAAGTTTACTGAAACAAAATGCAGTGTGCCAGTGCTGGTTGTAAAGTGGATTCTGCCAACTTTTATGAAATGAACTCTCATAGAACTATGGTGCGCAGTTATTATGCACTTTCCAAATATCGCACAATAATCGTGTAGGCGTAAATTAATACATAACACAGTTATAGAACTCAGGATCAAGAACTCATGTTATGTATCGCCGCGGCGCTCAAATAAATTAATAAATGCCGAGAGCAGAGAATGTCGGCTGCGAATCTTAGTTATAATTTCTAGTAACGCAACGCGAAAAACATAGTACATAATAATGGCTACATAATATTGTTAATGTGCCAATGCTTACTTTGGCTATATTATGTACCAAAGTTTCCATGCTTTCTGATAAAAATATTATTTCTTAGATGGGCTTGTTGTCCAGTACCCTTCTATGTGTTGTACCATAGTGGCAATGTGGTAGCGTACGATTGTGTAAATTATGTTGATTTACAATCTTTTCGCATAGTTTCCGGTTAGTAATTCAGTGGTAGGTAATTCACTTCCCTGTGACAAAGGCTTTCGGAATTCAGTTACAAAGATTTATTAGCTTCATTAATATTTACCTCCCTCTATTGTAATTTCCCTGACCTAACTTTTCAAGTGACTATTTGTTATTAAGGGCTCTAATGACCTTGTTGACGAGCCCTAAAGCTCCACAAAAAAAGCTATTTGTTATTAAATGCATTTTTCTCGTATTCTTCTGTTAACATTTTAGACGGAGTCTTTTATTATTATTTAGAAGCAATTAATGCGTGGCATGGAATCAAGAGATTTCGCTGTAGAATGAAAATTATTAAAAATCAAGGAATTGTGTAACTTCCTTCGAAATCTAGTTCGTTTGTGAGCACGTTAGTAAAATTTCATATGGTTGAGATTTTGTTTGTATCTTAATCCTTGTTTTGGAATTTTCACCTCTGTATTGTCTGTTACCTTTAATCATTTTTCTGCTGCATTAAGTAGCGAGGTTTTTGAACTCGGTTGCAAACCGAGGGGACCGTAATCAAGTACTTTTTCTCCTAACTTCGTTTGACCTGTAAGCGAGATACTTCAACAGTTTTATAGATATTTTTCGTTTTTGCTATCGTAGTTATAATTGGTGGATAATTATTGTATGATATAGTCAATTACTATATGCGAAGGAGGGACAGCAGCGAGGCTTGCAGGATTCATTTTTGTTATTGTTCTACTTAAATGCTGTTGTTCTTTCACTTAATTTAGCTAGTATGGTACTAAAGAAATTATGGAAATGTCATGAATAAACTGAAAACTACTCAATCATTTGAACTGTACCTCAAATTTTAGTCGCATTCTTTGGAAGCAACATATAAATCCCACCGTTGAGCTCTTGATCCTTCCAATATCTTTGACTGGTGTAGAAAAGTTTGAATTTCTTTCAATTTTGGTAAACTAGTTGCATAATTTGAAATTCTAATGTACACCAATAAATATTAACTTTTATGATTAGTTAATATAAAATGCTGTATTTTTGATCGTAAAAATACTTCTATATACAAACATTCAGAAAATCGGGACGATAAATAATTTATTACATTATGTAGTGGACAAGAATACAGTATCATTGACCACATCGATACAGTGGCTGATCTAGACCATAATCGAGGGGCTAACCGGGGAGCATTTTTGTTTTAAAATTATGGTTTTACAGCACAAATTTTATAAATATTACTTTTAAATAAAATGCACCAAATAAATATTAACAATTGACAATGTGGTATTATTAATAATATTCATTAAAGTTATTAATGTTTTTATTAATATGGTATTATTAAAATGTGTTATTAATAATAACAATATAACTAATAATAATTAATCTGGTAACACTTTAACAAATTATGCCATTTATGAACATCAAATTTATCTGTTAAGAGTTCATGTCCTGTGTCCATCCCTATTGAACCGCCACTGCATCTACATAAATGTATAATCTGAACGATGAGATTGAATGGACAATTTCAATAATGCCAACATTATGTTCTAAGGAAGTGCAAGTGCTTGACTTTCAAATAATGAAAAGAAGTTGTTGCGGCTGTTTTGGAAAATAAGCAAGTGTGTATTGATTCTAATGTTAGATGGATATATCTCTTCTACATAAAGGATCGAGATGCCTATGAAAGAGATGAATATTACAATTTTTTAGAAATCATTCTACTTATTCAGTAATGACCTCCATCGTTAATTAAAACTAACTCCAGGTACTCCAGAAGCTCCTTTGTAGTACACCACAAGACTGGCTGGTTTAGCACTTTTGTCATGGAGGTTCGATACTCACGTGACGTAACCTACGCCTCGAAACCCTTCTCACTTCAAGGTTTTCGGAGACGCCTAGTAGCTGGAAACTAGAGAAGACACGGCCCTCCTACCTGTTCTCATTTTCCTCCTCCATTTATTCATTTCTTGATTAAGGAGCCCTTTCCTGTACGCCCTCGTCCACGTCGCTTCCTTTGCTGTCGCCGAAATCGCTGTCTGAGAACCCCCGGACCAAAGGAGGGAATGCGCTGCGTGAATAGCCCTGGTTGCATCATTCATTTGAGTAATCCTTCCTCCGGTTGAAGCTTTTCCCTCGCTTTCATATCTTCTTTTTAGACGACCATCGTCCATTTGTCAACGCGCGCTTTATCTCCATTTCGCCTACTTATACTCGTACATTTCGATTAAGACGCTCTGTCATTCTTGTCACTTCTATGTCTGTTTATTTCGCCTGCCACTGTTGGAAGAATAATTTTCTTCCAAATGTTAACGAAATTATTAAAATCAGAGAAAGGAGATTCTACCACGTGTCCACATTTTCCTTTCAGCGTGGCATTCAAGCGGTAAACAGAGGTGGGAGTCCGGTTCAGTGGAGGAGTGAAGATGAATACATTCGCACGTATTTGTGTTTCAAATGGACGCAATCTTACTTTCCTTTCCAAACATCTCGTGGACTGGAGGAAGAGCAGTGGAAGCTGCGACCGGTGGAGGGGATCCTTGTCGTGACGCGTGCGCGGGTGCCGGAGCGCTAATCGAGTCTCTTGAGTGCGGAGACTGGATAAACAAACAGTTTCGTCCGGAGCGATGAAGTCTTTCCTCTTCATGTATCACGAGTGCATTCATTCCGACGCGTGCGCGCGCGCGTGATGGATGGCGAGTAGCGCCGAAAAATGGCGCGGCCGATGTCATAAGCTAGCTCATAAATTTGAAAGAAATACTTAAAAATTAATTACAAAAATTTGTGCTCATTCGGAAACCAGAAAAAATAGATAACAAAAGTGGGGGTGCTGTGCTTGCGGAACGTTCAGCTAGTAGCCCCACCTATAATAAAATAAAATTTTGGGAAAATAACTTGTACGCTATATTTTGTGCTAATTATGTCCTCGTTGTATGCGCCAAAAAATCTGTCTTCGTTCAGAAAGCAGAAAGAAATGGATGACAAAAGTGCAATAAAACCAGTCTATAATTTTAAAATCACCTGTAATAAAAGCAGATTTTGAAAAACCTATTACTCTATAATATTATGCTATTATTATGTGCGTTTTTATTTTGAAGATATTAGTATAATAATTTATAGCGGAAATGAATAGATGTGTATTATTCTTTTAGTACTTAATGAGCGCTATATCATTTTGTGTATTGCTTTCAAATATGCAATCATTGTTTAGTTTTTTTCTTGTGGTGCTCTGCTGCGTTGATATTAAGTAAGAAAACAATTTAATAAGTAGAAAAATTTGGAGTGTGTCCCACTCAACTTTCTAATTATAATTCATTACAAAAAGATCGTAGCACTAAGCACCCTACATTGCAATAAAAATATAAGAAAACAGAAAGACACTTCCAGAAAAGAAATCGTAATTTATTATCCCACGTGAAGTCATATTCAGAAGATCAATCGGCTGGAACATGTTTATCCTCCCAACCATACCTAGTACACTCCTAAATATCACATTTGCACATTCAAGTACAGATTACATGAATTCACGTTAAACTATTCGCAATTGCCTCATAGGCTGATCTGGAAAAGGCGCCCTTAAGATATATATATATATATATATATATATAT
>NNCF01128903.1:404798-432420 GCA_002313205.1 Laupala kohalensis | reverse complement strand
GTGTGTGCGCGCGCGCGCGTGTGTGTTAAAATATTTCGTTGTATATAAAAAATCGTGTTTCGTGCAGAAATGCGGTTTAGCAATCTGTACGCAGAATTAGCTGAACAATCAAAATGCTTTTATTAAGATTTTCAAAATTCTGAATTTTATGAAACCGGAAGTGGAGCGCAGTGCATAAATGAAGTCTGTAAGAGCTAGAAATAGGCTTCTATTCCCAATGCATTCAGTCAAATCTCAAATTTGGTTTCAGCGCATCAATTTGTTCGTGAGTTATCCGGGATTCAAAATTCTTCACATACACACGTACAAAATTGGGCAATATCGCCAAAATTTGAAAATAGACTCTCTTGGAGCTAATTCGTAAAGATCCGAAGAGATCTCAATTTTTTCTCGCCTGATTACTATTCTTATACATTCTATATAAGTAAAAACAATGCACTGAACTTTTTTCTTGTGCATTAAATAGACATTAACTTTTCCAAAATTATATAATTGAGAAAGTAAATTAATTATTCATGGACGCGCCTGATTGATTCGTATGTTTCAGACTATACGCCGAACGGACAATCCTTACAAGTAGTATCAAGAGAATGCCTACTAACTTACTTCCTACTTCTTTGTCTCCAAGATATTTCTTCTGCTTAGTAGGCTTTTCTTTTGTTGTTTGCATTTGTCCAGGGATTGGATATAAATTAAAATAATATTTTAGCGTTTCATTTTATTGTCTCGAAATATTTCTTTATTTTTCCCTATTTTGTTGTTGTGTTTTGAAAAGGAAATGGAATCTTGTAATCTGTATTGGAATGTGTGTTTGCTGAAAGTGATTGTAATTCAGTTTTTATAAGCAGATTGTAAATAAATAGAGATGAGAAAACTTTATAGGAATGTCTTCTTGGCTGCATTGTGGGAATAATTAAAACATTGACTTTTATGGGTTTCTTTCTCTATTTCTATTATGTTACTCAGACGTTGGACACAACAGTTTCGGCTTTCACCTTCGTCAGTCACGTAGATAATCTTACCATAATTTTTACGATAATTTTAGCTCAAAGTTATAGTGTAGAAGTTTTACCATTATAGATGATTACATTATTATGGACTGATTTAATTACACTTTTCTCATCCATTTTTTTCTGTTTTCCAAACGAGCTCAGAATTATTTTCTTGCGTACACAATGAACTCACAATTATGGTGTAGAAGTGTTTGTCCAAAGTCTGATTTTACTGTAGATGGAGTTGCTAGCACTTTGTAATCAATATTTTTCTGGTTTCCAAATGAGCACAAAATTATTCATTAGCGGACGAAATTAGCACAAAATTATAGAACGTTTTATTTCCTTTTATGACAAAGTGTGAGTGCCAACTTCACAGACGTTTGCGGAAGGGCTCAAGTACACTAATTTTCTCCCATCTTTGTATGGAATTAGATTGTAGTTAAGTAGGCTTGTTGAATTCCTCTCATTTACTTTCTGAAACTTTATTTTCATATTGCATTAAACTTTTTTAGTTATTCAGAATTAATAGAACAATTAGTGTTAAAGAATTCACGCGTCTTGATCTTCTTTTCTGTAGAAGTTATAATGTCGTCGGTGGTGCACTATGAGATACGATTTCTTTGTTCGAGAGCTGGTAGCGGTAGCGGGACCATTTTTTCGTCATTCTCCCCAACCCTTCGCCCTCTCGCGTGCGTAGCGATTGCGGCGCGGCCCTGCGGCGTTGACCCTCACCGTTTCGGAATGCGTAGCCACTCACGCATCCTCGCATGAGGTGCCAAGAGAGGGGCAAGGAAGTCGAGATGAAAACCAGGGGTGTTCGAAATTTTGAATTACCGTCGTAACTGATGTGTCCCTCGTCTAGGATGGCTAGATTGATAAGAGTATAAATAACATGTTTCTTTTAATACAGACTTTTTTTTACAAATACGTTTCGCAAGAGAATTATACCCTAGGTATAAATGTTGCCTATAAATGTTGAGGATTTAGATTCTATGCTCTATCTTCGTAGGTTTGTTCAGTAAGGGTTTCCTCGCTCCTCCGGGAAGATCTTTGTGAACTGATACATGTATGTTTGTGTGTGGAGATGACTGTACCTGCACATTCGACGATGCAGCCATGGGAATTAGTGGTTCCCCTGTGGTCGTAGGTGCGAGAGGAACCGGTGGCTGCGACGGGCACCGCAGGTGTACAGCGCCGGAACCTCGTGACGACGACCGCTGATGCCGTCGAGAGACGCCGCCGTCGGAGTATTGCTTCACTGTGTTAAGAATAGCCCGCGTCTGAACGTGCGCCGGACCGCAGGGATACGGCTCGGCGGATGGGGAATATCCCAGGAAGAGACTAGTCTCGACGGAATCGATCCTCGTGCTGCAATCTGGAACGTCATGCAGACGGGAAACGCGTCTTCTTAAAAACGTAGGACTATGATTAGAGAAAAAAAATGACCGATCGCGAAGTTCGCAAATGGGGGACAGACAATTCGGCTCGTTCATATCTTCGGTGCCGTGATCGAAGATTTACCTTGATTCTTGAGAAGGGTCGGGGTGGTCGGTGTACTCTGCTGAGCTGAATCTAGACGCATTATGCTGTCATGTTTAGTAACTTTAGATTCTGCGGAATACCTGTTCCTAGAAGTGTTGCCATAAGCGTGGTTTGTGAATATAAATTTCAACAAGTTTGTTCACATGAATATCACGAATGTCTGGTTCACATGAATCTGAATTATGTCGTCTCATAATATTCTCGTGTTTATGATGTAATATCGTTTGTATAAGATTCGTTTTACATTCAAATTTATTACTAGGGTATCATCCGCGACTTCCGAGTTTTCATGTTCATTATCTCTTGTGTCATCCTATTTCACTTCTTTCTTCACACTTCTATCAGAGGACATTGACTACTCTTCGAATTCACGAGATCTATGAATTATTTCCGCTTGTTTTTTTGTCTCAAACACGTTTTGGTCCGTCAGTTTTCACAGGCAATAGTGAATTCGCCAGTGTCTTACAATCATCAAAGCTCTTAACAACTTTTTGAAGTCACTTAAGATAGTGACAGCTTTTGAATGTCCTATTTTTTTAAATAAAATAATGAACTATTATCTTATCAATTCTAATAAATTTGCGGGGCATATTTTTGAATAAACCCATCTTGAATTTGTGCCGGTTTTTATGAATAAATGCTCTGGTGCGAATGTTTTTGAAGTAAATTCCCATGTATTTCTAATGCAATTGATTTTTGGCGAACGCCTATTGGTCACAATTTTAATATAGAAAATAACGGTTCGAAATTTGCCTTTCCTGTCAATTATGAAAGTTGAAAACAGTCTCAAAACTAGAGAACTCGAATCAAACTGCAGACCATTCTTTAAGCACATTGCATAATTAATTATTAGCATTTTTTAAATATAGCATGATTCATGAATTACTGTAATAATGACTTTTTCATGCAAACCGAATAGATGACATTATTGAAAGTTTCATAAATGATCATGTGCTGGACTAGCTCCTGGCACGCTCGTACTAACTGGATTTAAGGAACGTTCACCTAAAATAATGAATGTTAACTTCTTTATCAGAGGGTGTGTAGGAAGCGAAATTCTGTTGGAATATAGATACTGACTTATTGTACTAGTTGAAAACTGAATTTCTGTTTGCTGCTGAACATTTGAATTTGTCTCTGTGACACCAGAATTGCGGGAACCAACAATCACATGATTTAAGTCATTATAACCCAAGTTTCATTTACATATAAAAGGTTTCCGGGACAATAGAAGGATGAGAAGAGTATTGCGCAATCGTACCAAGCTGGGAAGGAATATATTTTCACATGCCAATGTTGAAATTATGGGAAAGTTTGTTAGTCGTATCTTCATCATTACCTTTTTAGAAAACACTTTCTACGAACGTTCGTCGAGAAAAAACTCTTTAGTTAAATTTTCATGTTTTAAATAAATATTTATAAATATTTGATCGTGTTATTTTGTTTGGTCGGTAAAATTGGTCGATTGGTTTGACTTAGAATTATTTAACATTTGTAGAAAAAATACAATTTGTTAATATGTAAACATAATTAAATTAATATTTCCTCGTCCATTTCACTTTTTCGTAAACGGAGTACGTGGAGATTTTTTTTAATTGGGATTTTTGGGCTCGCCTGGAGAAAAATTCGAACCCAACGAGAAGACAACCGTTCGGGAAAGTCTGATATTTAACAGCATATCTGCACTTGTTCAGAATATTCGTTGTTACATAAAGACAAGTAAATATCGTTTGCATATTTTATGTAAAGTGATTTATCTTGGGCATTTCTATTAACACTCTTGACGTTCGATAATCTCCCTCCCCCCCAGGGGACTTACATCTAGTAAGTACGTGTTTGGCGAACACAGGGCCCCGAGCTGAGTCTAGCATTACTTCCACTTACTTGTGTATGGCTCCTTCCTTTCTGTTTCCTGACCTTCCTTGGTCACCTCTTGTTCTTTTCGANGATTATGTTTATCTTTTTTTTTTTTTTTTTTTTTTTTGTAATGTTTTGAGATATGTTGATATTTGAGTTTTGAGCTGTAATTCAGGGGAGGGGGGTTTAGTGGATATGGTTGAGTTGTTCGGCGAGTCCCACACGCGGGGAGAGTCATGTTCTCCCTAGTGCGTAACTGCATTTTACCTACCTGTACAAGTTTTTAGGGCTCTAAAGATGTCGATGAGCCGTAAAGCCCCACAAAAAAATCGATAATCTGGCAAATGCATCTAACATGGCCGGGATCAAACATTGTGGATCTCCTCTGTTTCCTTCGAACGAATAATGAATTATATTGGTTTCTACTGATGTTTTAATAATTCGTATAACGATCATATCCAAGCCAAACCAATCGACCAATTTTACTGACCATACAAAATACTGTGAGCAAATATTTATAAATATTTATTTATAACATGAAAATTTAACTAAAGGGTTTCTGTATTTCGACGAACGTTCGTCAAGTGCAATGTGAGAGTCAGAGGTGAAAAGAGAGAAAGGCGTTTCTATAGGAAGCTAACATTTGCCGCGTGACGCTTACACATCATATCAACTGGAGAAAACCAGATAGAAACTTTATTTATATTTAAGATAACACAAGTTTCCATACAAAGTCGATAATCAGAGATAGTGTCAAAGTGCTAAGAAGTCCACTTGGGTTGTTTGCCTTTCCAAAGGTTTGCTAGCAAACGGAAATTCTGGACGATTCGGAAGAATTCAGTGGATCTCCAGATTTTTGTTCGTACCCAGCAATTAGCCGTGGCAGTAAATAAGTTATTTATTCCTTAAAGTAATAGACGCGTGTTTTTGACGGATAGGAATATCTGTAGATATATTTTTTTATTTACTAAGAACATGGTAAGAAGTAAATAATTTCGTAAGTTATACTGTGATGGAAAATATTTGATTAATAATTTAAATTTTTCCTTGCTAGTTAATTATTTTCCTTGGACCAGGCGGAGATCGAAGTCATGTGGCGTATACCGTTAATTGACATTCCTCAGTAAGGCGGTAATCTTATTTTCTGCAAATCTAAAATTACACTTCGACTTACTCGACTTCGGTCAACTTGGTACGTGGCTTGGATTGTTCCTCGTGACGAGATAATAGTCACAGAAATGAGGTTTAAGGAAGTAGAAAAGTGATGCTACGCTTGTGTCGTACTTTTGTTTTTTGTAGAAAACAATTTAACGCCACTTTATTATGTAATTACTGTTTAGGTCTTACCATATGACAAACATGTTCTTCTGGTAGAAGGAAAAGGGTTCAAAGAGTCAGGTTCGATTCTCCTGGTATTTTATACTAATGTATGTCAGTTGCAAACCTATATCATCCGCCACCAGCTTAAAAAATGCGTCCACTAGTCCCTATCTATTTATACCTGCGCCATATAGCGGATTCGGTTATATAGGGCGCAGCAGATTGACGCAAAATGAGGAAAGAACTTCCCTTTTCGATTTCCTTAACCACGAAACTCAACTCACGACTTTCACACGCGCCTATACGTGATACATATTACAAGTAGCATGTCCAAAGCCTGGATAAAGTGTGATGGAAATTAGTTCGTAGTCCTGAACAAACATGAAGGGGTCACTCCGAATTAGTTAAGAAAAGTAATTCGTTAAGAAAAAAATTATTAAAGACCACCAATACTGATGTTCTATTCATTGCGTATAAGAACAATTTTCTGCATTGATCGATGCAGATTCAGAAAGAAAGGAAGAAACATTTTTCAGTATGTTGGAAAACTTGGAATTCATTTTTGATTATTATTTAATGATAAGAGCGAAGTTGTTCTGACTGACTTATGCATTCACTTATTGATTAACGCAGAGAAAAAACATGAAATACGAACTTGCTATTTTATAGGATGTTACTTATATATTGCATAGACACACTGCGAAAGAATTTTATGAAATTCAGATTTTAAGTGGTAAATTTCGGTGAAACACGATTTTTTGAATTTTTGCTATTTTCACTATGTTTTTCGAATTAATTGAGATGCCATTTTGGTTTTTGTGAATAAATTGTTACTCTACATATCTTTAAACTGGCTTCTGAGCTTTCCCATATGTCTTATTTTAATGGGTGCATAATAAAAAAAATGTTTTGAGGTTTTTGTCGTTCACGCTAACTTATATTATTTTATCTATTTATCACGTACTAATTTGGATATCATTACGGTTTTTGTATTTTTGTCTATTATATAACTAATTGCATTGTTGAATTTCCTATCATTTCTTTGTACATTATTATGTTATTAATTAAACTTTAAATAAAATTGAATGAAAATGTTTCAGTAGGAAATTCTTATTTTGCATTTCACAGTTATTGCAGCAGTTATGGTAAAACATATTATTAAAACTTGCCATTCTATTTTATCCGAAAAAAATTTCGCAATATGACCCCTTAATTTAGAAGAATTGTAGCAAGTTATTAAGAAAGCTTTCATTTTAAATAGAAACAAATTCCTTGGAGGTAATGAAGCCATTGAGCAGGTGTGGCACGGAGAAAGAATGAGGGAAGTCCTTCCGGACTGGCAAGATTTGATCCGGGTCTTTCCGAATCCCTCATCCTTATTTTATAGTTGCTCCCTACCCCGGGTTTGCATGGGGATTCTTGTTATGTTGCACTTTAACTCTTTTCAATAATACGAGAAGACAAAAGCAGCGTGTCAAATATTTCTTTGTACACCAAAATGTCTGCTCCTGAAGCATTTTTTGTCACCTTATTTGTATTATGTAGAAAGGACTCTTAACATGAATAATGACAACCCAATTACAGACCCATCATATATTATTGTTATTAGATATTCAGACGTTTTTATGATGGAATAACGTGGAAAAATTCGTTCGATCCAAATCATGTCAAATAAGTGAAAACGCTGGTGGCATTAGGGCGTACGTAATAACAATTTCTTACCTTCAAATGCTTAAAATGAAAGAACTTTCTTTGTATTAATATGTAAATAAATGTAAAAATACAAAAACTCTAAAATATAAAATACAAAAACAAATTGACGAAGCGTTTGACCGAAAAACATGGACGGAAATTTATTTAGTCACTCGATGACTTTGAAGTGTGATGGGAATAAGTAATTTTGTAAAAATAATTTTATAGTCAGTAATAGAACCAATATGTAGTAAAATATAATATATTAATTTAACCGAATTAAACCTGGGAAATCAGGAATTAACATTGTCAGGAGTGTCATTTTCTTAGTAATATAGACATATGTCAGTAACGAGACATCGTAGAAGTGTGATTCAAATTTTGTTTTATTCGTCTATTGTAGACAAGAAAAATGAGCCGTCACTTGGTCTCGTGATATTGAATAGACTTACTCTTAGTCATTTGACGTTTACATATGTGTTTGTTTGCATTTGATTATATTTTATTAATACGCGTCACGTTCCTGTGAAGTGAATGATATGAAATATTAATTTTTTGGTTACAAAAAATCGAAAAGGGGTGCAAATTGAATAGATATCTCCTTAGTTTTTTATCGTTTACGGAATTTTATTATTTTAGTGAATAATATTAGTTTGTTATTATTTTATACACATTTGTGTGCTTACGTATGGAAACAGTTTTTCGGATTTGTAATATGTCTAATGTTCTTTTATTTTTTGGTAAAAAAGTGAAAAGGATGCAAATTTAATTAGGATTATTTTATGGTTGGAGTTTGTTTTACGTCAGTATTTTGAATTGTGTCGTAGATATGGGGAAAAGTTGATTGTTTCATTTACACTCCTGAAGTTAGCGAAATATTTTAAATTTATATTTTATAAAGGTAATTCTTTATGAAAAAATAATTTTCGTAAAAAGAAAGCAGTTACAACATGTTTTGTTTGGATGATTCTTGTATAACAATTTGCTGACTGGAAATGAAAAATACGTGAATTGTTACAAGTTTTTGTAACGCATTATTTGAAATTTGTCATGTCTGTCTTGTCTAAAGGCCCTGATGATGCTGATGTAACGGCAAATTAAAATATTGGCTACCTTGATCCCAACTTGATTGAAAATTTAATGCATGTATCTAAGGATTAAAGAGTTAATTCAGACATCGTGTCCATGAAGTTAGAGACTGGCACAAAATACAATTAGAATTCATTCACACATGGAGTTTTGTAAACAGTATCATCAATAAGCTTTAATTAATAAACATAATAATTCAAAATACTAGTTATTGCTTGTAAGCAATCTCATAATGCATATTAAAAACTAACTGCAAATACTTACGTTTTTATAAGACAATTGCAAACATTTTTCCCTTTCTTCACTGCATTTCGTTTTGATACCAAATGATGTCTCAAGTAAATGAAGGTTCTCACCCTCGCACGCATCGCTTCTTTACACTCTTGGGCAAATTTGTAATTAATCGTACTCGGGGTAGGTACAGGCGCGGAACGGACATCCACAGGTGCTTGTCCCCTCTCGTAATGGCTTCATCTCTAACTGAAAACTGTTCGTGCCCAAATCATGACAAGGATTGGCAGTCACTTCCAAACCCTTTTCATAGGGGTTTACTTGGGACCCAATTCGTGCCAGACAGACTTCCCCCACCCTACCTGACCCCCTATATGAACCGCGTCCCTTCCGGTAGCAGTTGGCGCTGGTGCATATAACAGTGGGGGCTGTTGTGAAGCTCACATATGCACTTTCGGATTGAGGTGAGATACGTTGGCAGGTGGTATCGAGTTTAGTAGGGGACCGTGACGCGGACTAGATAGAATATAAGTCTCGTAGGAAGACACGTTCACTCTCATTTTGCCGTCTCACTGACGCTCGTCCGTCCGGCTCATCCAGCCGCAACGGCTCGGTCGAGTCTCGACGGGCGCACCGCCGCCACCACGACGTCACCGTACGCCGCTCTGTGGCCCTGTCCGGCCAACCACCAGAGAACCGCTGCCATGACCACCGAGCTGGCTACGTCATGAGCGTCCGCTCTAGAACCACTCACAACGACGCCGATACCGTCTGCCTTCGAACCTCGTAATCAGTGAGTATTAAACACGTATTACCCACGAATGGCGTTTCACTGTAGAGACTGACCCCGCCCCCCTCCTCTCCGTCCAACCATATTATATGTCGTTTCTTGCTGGCCCAGACCGCTCGCTGGAGCCGATGTAACGCAAGAACCCACGACAGGGCAAATGACGCGGCACCTGACAAATTATCTGTCAATTTGTTTCGTTTGATGAAAATCTAGGAGTCACATAATCCACATCAACCTGCAGGTAGAGAGCATGTGTACTAAAAACACTTTTCTGCAAAAGTGGTAAAAATAAATGACTTATGAAAGTTAAAATCAGAAGAGTATTATTTAATATTTAAAGAAATCCGGAGTGAGAATTTACCATGAAAGTTACTGATTTTGTTTGAACAGTAGAGATAACAGTGAAGTCAATTTCTCGATTATTCTAAACCTTATTTTGTATTAATAATTTTTTGAATAAATTAATCCTTGGGATTCTGTGCACGTTGTAGAGAGGAGCATGCATGTGATATTCTTTACATAAGTCTCATGTTTGTAATTAATCTTAGATTCAGAATTTTTTAACTTTCAAACGACTGAAAAGTGTACAATCGTTCATCCAAGTTAGAGGACTGCTCTGAGAAGACGCCATTGATGTTATAAATTATATAAATGTTATAAATACATATTTTGGGCGTTGATTATGTCATATAATTAAACATGCATATTTGTGTTTCAGGTGAGATGGTAGACCCGTTCACAGTACTCTTTTAACGGAAGTTCGTGAGTTAAAATATTTCCTTAAAAGCTTCTGTTAAATAAGTTCACTACGCCTGTCTTGATAGCTTGATTCCGTTTAGGGTATGTTCTTTTCTTTCGTTCCTTTTGGGCCTCTTGTTTCCATTTCCATACTTTCGTATTCCTTTTTCTTTCGCAATGTTGGAATAAGAGCTGTGAGAGATCTCTTCACTGATTCGACGGCACATCGCAAGGTACACCTATTTGTTGCGTAGACTCCTCAGTAAAACCTCTTCGTAACCGAAACCGACTTCCGAATTGTTTTGAACAAGTTTTTAAAAACCAGAATATTTTGAAATTAATGTTTTTGTTGAGTCGTGGTGGTATTAGCGACGTATACTCATGTTGCACTGTTACGCTATTTTGATCACTGTAAACAACGTTGGTAGTTATTGCTCTTGAAGGACTGAAAGTAATTGCTTAGTTTCGATGGTTTTAAGCGCCTCGTAGGCCTCGTGGAGCTGTCTCTGGCGGTACGATAATGAATGATAAATTATATTAAAAAATATAATTTTCTATTCACAGAAATTATGACTTCGTAAACCTATTCTTTAATATCATTCTGAGTTGTGTTCGACATGTGTACTTTCCTGTTATGTACGTACTTTGACGCCCGAGTACCGGATGCGCGCAAGTAGCTTGACCATTGTGTCACCCTTGCCTTACTCCCTCTTGCGACCTCTACTGGAATGAGTGACTTATTATGAACGCGATATAAGCCCTCTGTCCTCTCGGGAGGGTCTGGTCTTTGATCAAAAGGACGTTGGACAGAATAGAGCATCTCGTTTTAAGGTTAGGTATAAATTGAAGCATGTAAGGACAAAAGGATCTAAGTGTTTTAAGCAAAATTTTTTTGGATTCATAATTGAAAAATTTTAACTTGAATAGTGTTAAAGAAGTACATCTTAAAAGAATAGTTTTTTCACTATAATAAACTCTGCCCCTCCAAAGGAGTGCCACATAAGGTTGTAAGTGCAATCTTCCGATGTTATGTAGTTCTTAGTATAAAACCATCTATATTATACCATCTTATTTCCTTCTACTTTATTTCAGATTTGAAAAAAAGGTATTTTGCAACTAGTTTGAGTCAACACTTACATTTATAAAACAAGAAAAATCTAATTTACATTTATAAAACAAGAATCCGTGAGAAACTACCGTTAGAACCATTAATATAATATGTTAGAACCATTAATATAATATGTTAATCTGGCCCGAGGTAGTAGAACCACAATTGTTGTAGACTCGTCATCTGAAAAGCTTGTCCACTTACACGCTTCTGTTATAGACGTTGCTTATTATTATTTTCGCTTAGGAATGGAAAACTTCTCCAATTTGACTTTCCAGGATGCCTTTTCAGGATGCTCATGAGTTTGAGTGCGTTGCCGACGAGTGTTATCGACGAGAGCGGTGTCGACGAGATCTGGTGAACGCAATAAATGAACTGCTACTTGAAATATAAATTTTTGTTGATCTTGAATTTTCTATTCATATTGTGAGATAATTTGGATTAAGGGTTCAACTCGAGAAATCAATGGATAATAATAATAATTATTATTATTATTTTCTTCTTTCATTTTATTCTTTTGTTCCTTTTGTGTCCTAAATCCATTATTATTATTATTATTATTATTATTATTATTATTATTATTATTATTATTATGGATTTAGGACACAAAAGAAACAAGAATAAAATGAAAGAAGAAAATCAAAATGAAAGAATGTACATTTAAACCCACCCGAGAACCCGTGGGTGGGGTCCCGACCCATTTATAAATTTCGGTAATTTTCTTACTTGATCCGTTTGATTGCCAAGGAATTGTTGGTAAATCTGATGCCAGTAGGCGACGCACTGTCAAAGAAGAACTACACACGTGAAGTCAATGGAGTTAAATTTTATTTCCTTCTGTGATGCAACTGAAATATATCAATTGGATTGCTGAGCCTATTCATCAGTATTACTCTCTACACTCGTAGAATTATTGTCTATCACAACAATAATCCAGTTATTTAGCTGGAGCGTTATTTGTGGAACTTCGTACTCCTAGTTTGCATTTTATTTTGTCTTATACATTGCATTTTTCTCTTTTCAATTTTGAATGTATTTTATTGGAGAATAGTTTGTAGAAATTTTGTACTGATGTGAAAAAAGTATTACAGAAATATTTCTCAGAACTTAAAACTTGAGATAATTAACTACTATTTTTCACTTTTATTTATGGAGTCTGCACAGAGGCAGGAACTTTTTCTTTGTGATAGGGGAAATATTGTGAAGGTTCTTGTGTATGTTGTGTCATTTAGCCTACTATTGTTTGTGAGTGTTGAGATGACGAATTAAATTGGTTGACGAGTTGGTGTGTAGTGCAACAGTGTTTCGATATTTTGCTGGATGAAACAGATTCGATGTTCCGTACCATTAAGTTATTCTTCATTATTTCTGTTTCGTACGTTTTATTTCTATTATGTTTTTCGAAGTTCAGTTATTCTTTTCTTCTTACAGATGTATAGCGATGTGACGAGTCGCGATCGTTTTCTTAAAATACTTGTGTCGTCTTTGAATATTCCTTACATGTGCTGGCTCTGCTCTAGTGAACGGAAGCATTTCACATCTTTTTGACCGCGAAGAAGAAGCTGTAGTTGGAGTGGTATGAATTGCGTTACGTCAATGTCTCTTGGCGACCGCGTTTTGAATGCTTATTAGCATGCTATTAGTACTTGCCTCATTGTCATTGTTTCTCGAAAGCCGCGTGTAAATGCGTAACATTTACCTTGAGTGAAACTATTTAATATATATTTGAAATATGTTTTTCAGAACGTTAATACGTAACAGCATTTTCTTGGAAATGGGATTCGAAGTCTGATACTAAGAGGTTATCTCATTAGTTTGAAGATTATTGGAAGGCGAGTAGATCGTTATTTTAAATATTTATTTGAATTGATATGGAAATGAAATTCTA
The DNA here is from genome assembly GCA_002313205.1 of Laupala kohalensis. Classification (NCBI taxonomy): domain Eukaryota; kingdom Metazoa; phylum Arthropoda; class Insecta; order Orthoptera; family Trigonidiidae; genus Laupala; species Laupala kohalensis. The sequence continues at coordinate 419,170 of NNCF01128903.1, read as the reverse complement.
CGTTGGCACAAGGAAACAAATTCATTTATTCTCTATATTCGTTTTATCTTCGTGTAATTATTATGTTTGATTGACATACACATTTCTTGTTAGCATTATCATATCCCTAATTGTGGTCGGGGGAAAATTGAGTATTTCTGCTGTTCTTTTCTGTTGTGGAAATAGGTAGGAATTATTTTTGGCTTGGAAATGCGAGTTAAGCCATTTTCTGTCTTTATTGTTGTTTAAAATTAGACAGCCAAATCATAAATATGTATTGAAGTATATCTTGGAAGGTAGTAAAAGAAACAAAATATTTCATTTTCGTTCCGCTCAGATTGGTGCTCTTGTTAGTTTTGGATGACACTTCAAACTCCAGTGCATATTCTTTTCTTATCTAGAATAGTTTACAAATGAAGTTGTATTGGAAGCTGTCCTGTTGAAGCGAGCCGGTCATTCACCTGTTATGACCACTATTGGGTGAACTAGCTATTTGCCTGAAATTATCGCCCCAAACACCAGGCTTCGTAATATGATTATTCCCCGACTGAACACATTAAACCCTGTGCAATATTCCGTTCTTTTGTATTGTTTAACGACTCTTAACGCTTCATATGTTGATAGTTTCTGCCAAAGTTGTGCAGTTTAAGGAACCAGATTATGAGGATAGTCCCGTAGAAGGATACAATACATCCGAAACGTTGGCGTGTTATTCGTTCATCCTGTCGAAATCCTCAAAATATGATTAATGGAAATATTAACAAGGTTGTCGAATATGCAAATATGTTATCTTTCATTAGTCAGTTTCTATTTGTATTTCATTAGTCTTATTTGTCTCTCATTAGTCAGTATCAGTATCATGATCAGCGTGTTTTCTTGTCTTCTGTTTTCTGTTACGTCCTGCAAGTGCGAAGCAATGTCTCGCAATTCGTCAATTATGGGATCAGAAGTGAATTGTGAGTGGTTTCGCGGTTTACCGTAAGCTCTCGCGACGTTTTTGCCTCCGATGCTCCCCGTGGATTGGTCTCGACGCATGTTGCTTCTGGGAAGTGCATTCCCTCTATCGCCGCGTGCTTTAATGAAGCTCGTGGCAACGCAGCGCGGGTCGCCGACCGCCACCGCCACGCCGCCCGTCGCTGTCTCGGTACCGCTCCCGTCGCTGCCCGTCGTCTGTTGCTGGGACGACCTCTGCCTCCCCGCCCCTCCCAGCCCCATCATGGCGGCCCCAAGGATGCATGCATCAGCCCTCCTTACACCCTGCCCTCGCCTATTCGTCAGACTGGATGACCGAAATCGTTCAATCGGACAGGAAGAAAATGTATGCTGACATGAACAAAATTTTGAAATAAAGTCAACTGGTGTCTATTTATATTCTGTATTCTTTAAAAATTCTTCTTTTTGTGTTGTAATTAATTTCCGATCCGTATGTTTTATAAGATCTTTCTAGTAATTTTGAATGAACTAGATCAAAATGGTGTTTTTTTCATTCCCAGTGCAAATTGTTTCAATGTTTTCTGAGTGATTGATGGCGGTTCTTCTCTGGGACTAATTTAAGTTCTTCTGAAAAACATTGTGTTTCACATTATGGTAAGGAATATCATAAACGTTTGAATTTCCTATTTCTTGGTAAGCGTTGTATGTTGCATGAATGTAACGTTCCCGACATCTGTTGCACTGGCATATTCATGGTAATTGGTTTTTAATTTCTTTATTGGAATGTACTACAAATTTATTGAAAAAATGCATCCAAACCCGACTACGTTCGACACAACGTAAATGATATTTAATAAGTCCCGTCCCCTCCCCTCCAAGAACTGATAGTGACAAATTGAAAATATTACTCAGAAAAAAATGTGTATTTGATCATAAAGAATAGTAATCATAACAATTATTGACATTTATTAAAATTTATGACAATTATGATACAAGACATCTTGAAATGACTCAGTGAATGGTCTCTCTTAAACGGCCAGAACTTAATGAGCTACGTGTTATCACTCTAGCTTTATAATAGTTAGTGATGTGTCATTCAGAGACGCTTTCGCTCATTAAATTATTATTTCCGTCAGACGAGTTATTATTACCAGAGCTGGTCTATCTTTGCCTCCGACGGAGGCGGTGCTCGCTAAACTCCGGTTCGGAAATATTTCGTAAATATCCTAAGACGCCTCCTAGGTAGGAAAAAGGCTTGTTGTCCGCAAAGAGCCGCACATAGTTTATGTTCGCAAAGGGCGGTGTCCGCATGTGACTGGACTCTATAAAGATGTGAGAAGAATTATAAATACCCACTGAAAGTGAAACTCCGAAAGACGATTTGAAGTACTTGGTTACTTTCGGAATAGGTCACACATTTCTTAATGTGTTGTGCATCCGGATCTCGTGTCCTACACTGTGAGAACAGAACAGGTTTGGATGTGAGGTCCAGAGGAAGGAAAGGATTTGCCCAAACGTTTGGATGCGACATCCGCAGTTTTGGAGAGGCATCTCCACTTTTTAGTATCCGAACCAAAAGGTTGGAATGTAATATCCAAAAGTTTGGGAAAATACTTTCCTTCCTCTTAATTTGATCTCTCATCTAGGGTTCTCACATCTGTAGTATTTTCTCAGTGCGTCTATTATCGTGCGAATGTGTCCAATATAGTGTCATCTCTTAGAAGTTGATATCTCAAGGGAATTGATAAATGGGGAAGGTTTACGGACATATATTACATGCTGAAAATAAAACCCCTGTTTTGGAATGCAAAATTTTACATATTGTTTTTTGAGAATTCAAATTTTGGACTGTGCTTTTTTTACTTTTTATAACATCCAATATTGTGTTCTTTGAAACACATAATAATGGTAATATTTACGTACCAAGCGTAATAACTGTTGATAATAATATATTCAGATCAAAAATTTGTCTCTTTTTGAAGAATTTTACGCATTCAAAGATGGTTGACATTTCCCGAAGTTTGGTGTTCTCAGAATTTGTTTCTTTATTGGAAGCCTTCAGTTTACTTGTTAGCAACCATTAGTTCCTAGATAACGATATTGTATGATTTGGCGCTAAAGATACAAGAACGTAAAAAACCGTTTAAAATCACATCTTTTTTTCTCTTTATATCACCAACGTAAGTAAAGTAACGTTCATATGGTTGTACATTGTTGCAAATACGGATTTGTAACAGCATATCTTGTGGAAACACATTCATTCATAGTTCATCCAGTGATAGTGACGTACATAAGATGATTTCTATGTTAAGTCAAGGGGGCAACAAGCTTATCGTTTACGATAACTTGGAAAATTAATTTCAAGAATAGGTATTAAAATGCTGAGCCTAATCGTTTTGGTAACTTACTTTTTGACACATCGTGTTCATATCTTATTTTCATCTACTCCACTGTTATTATTTTCAAACAAAAACCAAATTATGACGTTTCGATACTTTACATTATACGCTGCGATATTATTCAATATTCTCAATAGAATTTTGCTGTTTCTTCATAAAAGAAAGAAGCCTTCGCGCGTGAGACTTTGGTGCTATGATACGCTGTACACTTTCTTAGAACTTGAAGTAGATGAAACTAGCGCATGGTTGTGCTTAAACTGTGATGTCTTAATATTTCATGAGATATTGCGAGAATTCAGTCAAATTTACTTCTTTTAAATAGGAATTCCCGTCAATTTATCAGGATCATATCTCTAACTTTTTTTCTGCGTTGTTGAATAAATGAGTCTGTCACTACTCATGACGTTGCTTATGAATTTATAAACTTCATATTATACATTCCATTATTTTTTACGCATGAAGTGAAAGTTTTGAAGTGTTCTTTTTGAACATACATTCTATCTGGGCATCAGGAATATGTACTCGCAACAAAGTGAAGTATTTGCGAATGGGTTTTGAAAGAAGTTGCGTTGCTCAATGGAACAAAAGTGAATAAAGGTAGAGTACTTCTACACAATGTAAACATACCCATTCAAGAAAAACCCTCTGAATTACAAGTTACAAGTAACATTTTTTTGGTGGGGGAGAGGGGAACGTAAGGGTCAATGTATCCCTTAAGTTTCTGACTTTTTGATCGTTCGCGTAGTTTACCTGTGTCCGAAGGGTAGATTATGACCGCCGAACGCAGTTAGAAAACTGCGAGACCAGAGGAAACTGCCAGTTTCTCTATTGTACTCTTAACTCACTCAAGTCACTAACCCAAATTTTAGTTTCATTGTATAGTTATTCCTTGCTGAATACTCGTTGGAAATGTCATGTATAAGTTTACCGACTAATAGCTGTATGTGAATCAGACAAAAATCAGGGAACATCATTTTATTTCTAGAAGAAGTGCTGCGAAGTCGGTAAAGTGTACTTACTGATCTTTTTGGTGGGTATGAAAAAAAATTATCTTTCCGACTCATTAGCAACAAATTATTCCGACAAAAGATTTGCTCTGGCGTGATTATTAAAAAATGGGTTGGCTAATTTCACACTTGAGTAAACGATATCACACGTGTTATGGACTCAGATGAAGAGCAACAATATTTTTTCTCTTCGCAACATTAGCAACGAGTTAGCACCAAATTATTTTGTTGTTTGTTTTTGTAATAGTGGTTCTGCTACCTTTACAGAAGTCGTGTGAGAGCTGCACATAAAGAGCGTTTTTGTGCACCGTCGACACTGCCAAGGTCAGTCATGCAAGCTGCGGCAATTCTCCGTGAAGTACGAAGATAAGCAATTAGTAATTGCATCGAGGGCGCGACTACTCGAGCCCATTCCAAGGGCGCGAGATGTATCGTAAGTTATCAGAAATCGTAAAATTACGGGACTGGTTTTGAGTATCGTGGTGAATGGTGGGGCGGAACGGAGAACATTACCGACTGCCTGACATCTTCTTTCCCGATAGCTTTCTCTCAGAAGCGTGGTTTGGTGGAATATCTTGTCTCCATTGTACTACACCATTAATAAAGCTTGAAAGAAATACGAATCGTTTTTGAGACAATGCGTCCCTACTATTTGCTATTTTGCAACGGGTTAATGTTGTATGTGGTGTCGAACCTGCGGGTTCCAATAGCGTTTCACTTTGTTATTACGAATTCACGATTAATGGAAAGGAAATATTGTTTTCTTTCGTTTTCTCAAGGGGACAGTGTACGAAGATACCATTGTTTTTACCAAATATTCTTGTACTGTACGTAGCGAATGTAGGGAGGAACAGTTTTGAATTGGGATGAGGGAACAATTGAAAATGCCTGAGCGGAAATATTCAATGTGAGTTACTGCGATTATGCTCGTACTTTGATAATTAGTGGATCTTATGGCATAGCGTTCGATTTTGTAATATTTCGTTGCCACCTAAACAAACGCTTTATTCTCACTTTTTCTAAAGTTTCGGCTTGATGGCTACTTCCGCCTCCCATTTCCTGTCTAATGAGAAGAGGAATGGTTTGCTCGTGAGCTTCGTGACTGTGGAGAATTTAATGATTCTTTTCTCAAATGACCTTCCTTCTGGTGAAATGTTCAAGCAAGCCAGGTTTCAACGAACGTTTCCTAGGAACTAAGTAGCTTGTTTGTATATCTTTGATGGTGACCACCTTGGAATTTTGTTGATTGAAATAAGAACTTTATGATTTCTAATTACGAAGAGAATTAATTACGAAAAGTGTGAATACGGTCGGTTAGTCACTCTTCTGATGGGGGTTGGCAATCACCTGCTCGTACATCCTCCTGCGGTTCGCATCTCTTGTTTTTGGAATAAACCTGCGGTATTCAATTATCCGCCCTTGCAACCACGAATTCAACCACGCCCTTGCAACATGACTATTCGTGATGTTTCTGACAATAATTTCTTGTGCCCAGAGGCGCCCATCCCACCTCCACTGTGTAAGGAATTTGAGACTGCCTCCAATCATGCAATTAACAATTCTGACAAATTAGTAGATTCTAATGAAAGGGAAGTTCCTGTCGTAGCATGTCAAATATTATTATATTATGAACAAAAGGAAACTAGCTCAGTTATTAAGACCTAGCTTTCCTGGACAACTGGAAGCAGTAAAATGAGAAATTATTTCGTTTTGAATGAAATATACAGTCGTTTCTGTGTTGGATGTTAAGACGACGTGATGTACCGGTAAAACAAAACATTTCACACCTCTTTCTGTCTTCGTGTTTTTGTCAAGAACGTATTGTTTTCATTGTGTTGGGGTAAAAGNATATATATATAAAGTATAAAACAATATATATATATATATATATATATATATATATATATATATATATATATATATATATATATATATAATGTTTTAAATTGTTTCTATGTTAATGGCATTTGTAAAATGTTTTGTACCAGAAAATGTGAGATGATCGTTGTATGGGCATTAAAAATTGTAAAAATTGTCCATGTTGCTTAAATTCAGTCTTTCTTTTCATTTTATCTTCATATTATGATTTTATGTAATTTGAATCTTGAAAGTTACTCAGTTACAGACATTTTAAAGTAAATTATTATTCATACTGCTGAGTTAAATAGAATAACGTAGGTCGCAGATATTGCTGAAAGTGTCAAAAGTCTCAACTGTACCCGCTATTTTGATGAGCATTGATCATATGCTTCTAAGATGACTATAGTGAGAGCTTGACTGTCAATTCTTCTTTCTTCCCTGTCCCGTTNAGAGCTTGACTGTCAATTCTTCTTTCTTCCCTGTCCCGTTTTGTAGCAGAGCGAACTCAAAAGAGCAGGTTGTGGCTGTCTTGAACCCTGCGCTTCCCATCCCCTAAGTATGTAATCTGGACGCTCCCAGGCGTCGGTGGTGGCAGCGCTCTGTGATTGAAAACTCTGTTGTCACGGGGCAAAATTGTGGGTAAAATTAATTTAATAGAATATATAATTATATATGATGAGTAATGGGGATATATAGGTAACTTTATCAAAATGAGATGCACTAACGGTCATTGTTTATTTGTTATAAAAAGCTTCCTTAGTTGCATTGCAGCATCATAAATTTTCCGAAATAAATATTTAATTAAATACTTTACCACGAGAAATAAATCAACTGTAACTAAAAGCTAAGTTATTCTTAGAAATATTTAATGTCAATGATAATATGAATTTTATGCGATTTATCATAGTTTTCTCTCTATCTTTTTCTTTTGTTTGTTTGTTGTTGTTGTTGTTGTTTTCTTTTGTAAATACAATATACGACTGTTGGTATTTATTCTTTCTATTCGTGTAATTTATTCCATATATTGATTTCAGTTTTTTACTTATGATGGCTGCAGTAGTCAGAAAAGTTTTTTCCGTATCAATAAATCATATGAAGAATTAACATCTTGTCTTCATAATTATAAACAATATCATTGACGTGTGTAAATATCACGAAATTTATTTTACGATGTAAATGTTGTATGATGGTGTAAATGAACGTATTGACATTTTTTAAGAAAAAGTTATAAAAAGGACATTCCGCGTGAAATCGGACAAAATTGGATCTTAATACCTCAGAATTAGATAATTTTTGAATATTGGTAATACTATTGGTTTTTAGTAAAAAACAATATTTTCGATTTTTCTGACTGTTCGTTTTTAAGTTATTAATCTTCAAAATTTGGATATTTTGCACCATTTCCGACGCATTTCGAAATCTTTAAATGCCTCTTTTCTTCAAAAGGATTTGACACAAAGATTTGAAATTTATGGCATTGTCTTCATATTTTTATAAGCTTTATTGTAACACCTTATTTGATTACGTTAAAACAATATATTTTAACATTTCAAACCTTTTTTAGATCACAAAATCGAAATTTCAATTGTTTTTTAAAACTTATGTTGTATTTAGGAACAGTTTGAAAACATGAACTGAATTTGAAAATGAGACGAGAATGGGTTGATATTGAAATAAATAAATGTTTATAGCAATGCGCGTTATATTCACTTACCAATAAACATAAAATTATCTAATTCTTAGGCATGAAGATCCAATTTTATCCGCTTTCACGAGGAATGACCTGAAATTCGACTTTTACCTTCGCTCGCATCGGGGACTGCATAGTTTATCGATTACACAATTTTAGGCATAGAAGGAGGTTCTAAAATCAATGAAATATTAATAGTGACATATTGTGTTCTATAAGCGAATTTACCAGTATTTTCTATCGTTCAGTTCGGTTTTATGTAGGGTTGATAAAAATCATAATTTTTTTAAAAATAAAAAAAATCTGTTTGTTTTGATTTAAATCAGAATTTTTGAAAATATTTTTGTTCATTTATTAAAATAAAAAATAACTCTAATTCATATTACTAAATTTACGGCCACATTCAAATCCTTTATTGTAATAACGTTATTCTTATATATGAAAAATCATGCGCGGGTTTTTGTAGGTTTACCAATAGAAAACCGCTTCAAACATTTCAAGACTTGACAGCATTGTTATGCGGTTTTAATCTTAACTGCGTTTTCATCCTGATTAGGCGCGAATTGACTTGAACTCTTGTCTAAGTAAGTGCTGTAAATGCAAATAGTTAGTTTAAGGGTAGAAAATGGCTGGTCGCAAAAGAGATACGCGATGAAGTGACAGGTGGAAAATGTCTCCGAGCAAAGTTTCAGCAATGCAGCAAAGAAATGCAAGGAATTGTGGCGAGAATGCAAAATAATTTAGATTGTTTTTTTTACTAAGCACAATGTTTCGCATGATAATAGTGTATCTGAAGGGTAGTATTTTATACGAATTAACTATTTAATGTTTATAATATTTATTTGAATTAATATAATGAAAAATTACAGAATACTAGAATATTCTGAATATAAATTTTGTTATAAAATATTGTATTAAATTCTAAAACATCAATGTTTTGAATTCGAAAATAATAAATATAAGTTATTAAGACTATTTTATCTTCAATGTAATCAACTTATTAAGCTTAGAGTTGAATATTTTATTGTCGTCAATTTCTTAATTTTCAGCATATTTCTTGGTATAACTAATAACACAAAAGTTTAAATTAATAATTAACTGATAAATTTTGCGTCGAAAACATTAAGACTGTTAGTCTAATCTAAGCAAATACCGTATGTCTAATCAAAAATGTATACAAATGTGCTACATTTATTAATTTTTACCTAAAAAGTAAAAAATGATAAACATGATTTTATTGAAAAAATCATTTGATTAAAATCATAACGCTAGTTTCATCCGTCTGACACTTCTGTACTTTGCTATTCCTTCATTTTTAATGCTAGTATGTTGATGTAGAAATACAATGACTTCATATTAATGGAGAGGTGATTTCCAGCGTTCTTCCTATCTAAGCTTTCAGTAACGAATCCACAAGAACTGCATCTTTGCAACAGGAATTCTTTCGTTGAATAGTGAAGTTCGTCCATGGCCCAAGATTTTCGTCCCTCTGTGCGACGCGATGTTGCCGACCAGGGCAGTGGCTCTGACTGGCAACGCGTCGGCTGCTGCCCTTTCTGTGTGTGCTGCGCCGTTTCATGAATCTCTCGTGAGCCAGTTGCCTTAGGGCAGGGACAACTGGAACTGCTACCACCCCGAAGTGGGGGACCAATACGGGAGTGATTTCGACTTCACCAAATAATTTCTTTGTAATTAGTTTTTAAACATTGTTCTTGGGCTTCAGGTTTAAGTGACACCTGAATTAGAGAAGATAGTCTCACATCATTCTGAACGAATTTTTTTACAGTCTTCATTACTGTACCGTTAAACACATTGAAAATTTTCCATAAGTTTCTTTGATTAAAAATTGCAGGACGCGGTGGATGTGTGTGGAAATTGGGATTCGTGTGTCAAGAGCGACGATGAACTGATTCTGTATATCTTTCAATTTGTAGTTATCAAGGAAGATTTCTTTCTAAATTTGATATTCGGCGATCTATTTTCCCCCTTTTCATTGGTGTAATTGTAGGTGCATTGAATATGTACTTTACTAACGTGAAGCTTACTTTGATAATGAGAGAATTATGTACTTGGAGATTTATGTATCCTGAAGTTTTTTTCCTTTTAACTGTAGTAGGATTCAAGATGAGAAAGAATATGTTTTTAACTAATTCTGTTTCATGAGACCAGTGAGAGAGGTTTCTGTACCACCCCCTTCGCGCTGAGACGCAATATCGATGGGTGAAAATTTCGAGAAATTCGAGCAAAAATATCACACATCAAAACGTCGTGGAGTGCTAGTCTCACGTATACAGACTCAATCATGTACTGAGATTAAAAAATTACCCACATCTGAAAACTCACCACCACCCCAAATAACCCCCCCTCTGAAGAGTGTTGTGTTTGATGCTTCAAATTTACTCATAACAATGTGTGCTTGTCCAAGGAACGTGATTCACGGTTTTTTTTCACCAATGTGTGGAACCCATTACAAGAAACCCCCTTTGACATTTTACACCATTTGAAAAATTGGATTTTCTCGCATCAAAATCGATTAATTCGAGATAAAAGTCATTATATTTGGCGTCATTAGACGTAAGCAGTACATTTGAATATAAAATTTAAGTACCTTTACCTAACCACCCCCGTCACCCCTATCACTTCCCTGAGTTACATCGAGAAAATGTTTTACGTGAGTAGGATAAGGGATTCTTTGGTGTAATCTCTCACAAACGTCAAGCTGAATGTTTCAACAGTTTTTTCTTTTTTTTTTTTCAGAAAAAATGGAGATAAGTTCCATCTTGCAACCTTGAGTTCAAGTCGTTTTATCTATACAACGGATAGTGGTAGCATAGCGACTTTCACGCTGTAACAAACACAAAACGTTACTGCGATAGACGTTTGAGTAAATTATCTTCTTACCATTAGCGTGGTGTATACACTCATTCAGACAACGATATACTATCTCGAATTCTCGCTCGTGTCGCTCTACTAGTTGATCGAAAGTCACAGACCAAGTGGTCATATTCTTTCAATTTTTAAAAACTTCCTAACGACGAGTTGTTGGTATAGTTATGACTGCGCTGAAATATGTTAGTGGATTTTGGTAAAATTATACAAGAGATTGTTATTTGGTAAGGCACTAGGGTTTGTATAAATTGCTCTTTGAAATTCCTAGTTTCAGGAGACAAATAGTTAACGTGAGACAAATGGAATAAATATTTCATTTTTCAATAGTAAGTCTCCCGTTACTGATTAAATAATCAGTAGTCAAATTTGATTTCCTCGTACTCTACTTAAGTGGTTTCAGGGATGATGCTACTCGAAGATTGTGCAGTGATTCCGTGATATAATTTCAGTTCTTAGTTTCTTCTAAGTAGCTAGAAATCTTAGCGTTACTGTTAGACTCGAAGGAGGAAATACTTTCGGTGAGCTTTCTCTCGTCAGTTATTGACAATCTATATTTCACCATACCATTAGTTTATCGAACAATGCGACATCCATGTAGAGATAGTTCTTGAAATGATGAGCGTCATTTGTTCGCAATACTTTAAGAAGTGATAAATGGTATTTTTTTTACTTTCCAATTATACAGAATGTATTAGGGAAGTATTGTAATCGGTGAAAAACAATTTCTAGATCTCTTCGGATCTTTACGAATTGGCTCCAAAAGCGTCTGTTTTCAAATTTTGGTGTTGTCCAATGTTGTATGAGTTTATGTATCATTAGAATTTTTCCCGCGATAAGTCACGAACGAATGATTGCGTGGAAACCAAACTGTATATTTGATTTAGGCTTCTATTCCGAATGCATTCTTTTTCTGGGCAGCTCATACCGATTTCATTTACATACCGCACTCCACTTCCGGCTTCTTAAAATTCAAAATTTTGAATATATGTCTAGTAGCATTTTGATTATTCAGTTAATTCTGCGTACAGATTGCTAAACTGCAGTTTTGTACGTCGCACTGTTTTTGAGATACAGCAAGATTGTATTATGCTAATATGAGCTATCTTATAGGCGCCTATTCTAGATCAGCCTATAAGGCAATTGCAAAGAGTTTAAGGTGAATTCTTGGAATCTCTTCTTCAATGATTAGATAGGATTGTGAGGAGTGTTCTATACAAGATTGTGAGGATAATTATATTTAAACTGATTGATCTTATAAATATGTCCTCGCGTTTGATAATTAAATATATTACGATTTTTTGGAGTTTTTCGGTTTTCTTGTCTTTTTATTGCTATGTAGGTTGCTTAGTGCTTAGATCTTTTTATGTTAAAATTGGAGAGTTGAGAAATTCCAGATTTTTTATTTATCCACCACTTTTTATACCATACTTAGCGCTTTTTGCATTGAAGTTTCCTTTTTAACATGATGTAATTTGCAATACACAAAATCGCCTTCCTCTTGGAGATCATAACTAGGTCTACCGACAGCGGTAGTACAGTGGTACCGTCTTCGCTCCCTCGATACCTTTGAGCGGGATTGAAAGCCTGCTCGGCCGAACTAGGTGAGGTTTTCAGCTGGGGTTTCCCCAGGCCTACTCCAGACAAATGTCGGTACGGTACCATAAGTTCCCCGGTAACCCAACATATGTTTCCCAATTCCCTTACCCGCGTCCAACGGTTAGGTGCAAGAGCAGGCCTCATGGCCTGAACCTTACCAAAAGGCATTAAATGAATAAATATCCAGGGACTTAATTTGTCACATGCGTGGACTATTTCTTCCCAACAGCTCCTCTTAGAATGGCTGTGGCGCAGTGATCTAGAGGGAGCGATTGAGTCCGGATAAAGTGAAGGAATAATATTATCCAGTATTTCGCCTTTGTTTTATACGTAGGCGTATTATTTGCATCGGATTGTATAATTATAATCTTACGGTATCATATATTGTCTCAAAATCACATCATTTTGCACCAATTTTTCTCAATTTTCCGGACGCATCCCCACGCAGAATTATATCACATTCACATCCCTCCAGGAAAAAATAAATCCTCAATGGATAATTTTCATCTGAAATTTTCGCTGTTGATGTATATTGAATGGTTTCAATTTAGATAGTTGAAGGTATGATGCGCTAAGCTGGCCCTGCGTATGGGCTTATTCTTGCTAGACATCCTTTTTATAGGGGATTGTCGTGTATTTGATAAGTTTGTACCCTATCCTGTGCTGCCTTTTTCGGGTGCCCAAATAGTCCGTTTTGTTAGTTAGTTTTGAAATGTACTTATGCAAATGTATTTCACTGCTTTCTTACGCGTCTTGTAAGTGTAATTATTTGCTGAGCGGTAGCCACTTATATCCTGTTCAATATTTTAAATTGTTTTAGTTGCAGGATTAAGGGCCTAGACGTTGGCGAGCACTAAAGCCTCAATTAAAGAAAAATGCAGGATTATGAATATATATCTATATGAACACAGCATTATTGAAGAATCTGACTCTTTAAACGAAATAGTTGTAGTTGTATGGAAAAGAAAGTATTCCTCTCGGCGTGCAAAATTGCCCTGATAACAGAGATGTTACATTTGGAGAGAGAGAAATTCCTACTTGAAGTGGGTAACTTACTTCGACACTTGCAATTACTGTCTTCGGATATGGGTTACATCTTTTGAATGCGCTGATAGTTTTAAATGAACCTTTTAGGTATTGCTCCAACATGAGACTCAGTACAATACACTTTTCTAATGTTAATAACGACACAAAAACTTACGAAAAGACCTGTTGTCCATTATCAAGATGAAAAAATATCCCTACCAAAAAGATGCAGATAAAACCAAATTAATGGGAGACCAAATTTGCGCCATAAAATTTGTCAGCAGATTGGAGTTGAAGAACTATGCTCCGAATTATTAATTGTATGCTAGTTCTCATTGAGTATTCCAACGCTTAATGCTGATATCCACTCGATGATAAATGCTTAGTGGATTGAAAAACGAAATATGTTGGATGTTGTAACTTGTGAAACTTCTTTCCTAGTCACATGGAACCTTACCCGTCAATGTAAAAATTTTATGTGGTTATTATACGTATGCTGGAGAAATAATGAAATCGAAGCGAAACTGAAGTGTTTTTGTAAACTTCTGGAGTGTCTCCTGAGACAAAAGCGAAATCCGAAACGTGCCTACTGATTCGTGCAAGTTTTTGAAACGTTGTCTCTCTTTAAAGTATCTTATTGTTGATTTTTTATAATGTCCCGTATGTTGAGTTTTCTATTCTGGCAACCCCCTACTCGGCATCGTTATTGCTCGAGATGTACGAGATCGCCCCGCTTGTAAGCTGTTCCGATTCCCCATCGTCTCACGCCATGCATTCGCTGCGTTTGCCCTCCAAGTGCTATTATGCTCGTTAGTTCTGAACTGTATGAAATGTCTCTCTGGTATTAATTGCTTTACCGTTGTCGTTTTAAGAGACTGTGTCTTCTGGGCGCGGAATGTGACCAGATTTGGAAATTTCTCCCTATTAAGAACATATTGTCGACACGGAATCTTCGTGTCTTCTACCGTGAAATAACTTCATATATATATATAT
>NNCF01128903.1:332643-404793 GCA_002313205.1 Laupala kohalensis | reverse complement strand
ATATATATATATATATATATATATATATATATATATATATATATATATATATTGGGTATTAGCGAGAAGGGCAGTTATGCTTCAGTATTAAAATGGACAAGGTGGAAGTCGACAAACTAATTTCGTAAAGCTTGCTTTTCCTGAGTGAGAGCCGCATGCCCTTCCAGCGCTGGCGCGGGTTGCGGCTTGTTGTGGGGCAACAATGCGGGCAACCTCTACGATACCTCTTCCGTAACAGCTGTGGGATTGGTCAACCACAGTTGCGGGTTGTGGTGGGAGAGTAGCAGCCTTGGCGAACGGGGAAGGTGTAGCTGTATGTGTACGGTGCAGTTGCGTCCGATGGCCAAGAAAGATCTGAGGATTATAAGTGTCTCGCGGGAGGTCGATGTCGAGTTTCGCCCCTGTACAGCTGCCTAATTTCCTTCTCTTCGCAGCCAACCGTGTGGCTCACGGTCATCCTTCGTCATCAGAAGAGCTATAGCTAGAGTATTATAATATGTTTATGTAATTCATTTTTCTCTTCAAACGTTAAAAACCCAGTTTATATTTGGAATAGAATATTAGAAAGTTACTCTATGAGAATTTAGGTTTCTGTCAGATGTGAAATTATTTAAAAATTTTATCAGACACAACTAAAAGTGACATTATTATGGTTCGTAAGATGGCAGCACGTGGTATCTCGCAGTCACAGAGGGCAACGCGTAATGATTCACTGCTCTTAATCTACTACAAGTTGGTAGAAATCTTAATTCAATTGGCAGTGCGGGACGTGTTTTTCGTAGACTTGCGACCGTAATGTCATATTCTGTTATATTCGCCAACACGCGATTGTAGTGTATTAGTTTTAGTAATGATCGGGATGGTTCTCATACAGATTTGCTGCTGCTCATACTCATGGAGAAAGAAGTTGAGAAGAATTGCATTGAGATTTAACCTAAGACCATTTTCTGAACTTCTTCCAATCCTTGTCTTATCTTAAACAATTTTATGTTACTGGATTTCATGATGAAAGCTGCCATCTCAGTTGGTTTTCTTTGTGTCAAGCAGGCAACTTTCAACCTATCAACAATCCGAGTCGCCACAAATAATTTTTGGCCACTAGTGCCGTTTAGTTTATAGTTTAAAATATGCTGTGCCACTCGTGCTCATTTGAAGATGATAGTTTGTCGAGTGAAACGCTAAGTGTGCGAGTGGAAGGAATGCAGGGAGTGTGTGCGTGTTGTGAATGAGTGACGCGTGGGCCGTGACGTTCTCTGGCCTCAGTTATGTTTTTACATGTTCGCGGAAGCGGGGCGGGGTGGGGGGAATGTTCTAGGCAGTGTCTGTGGCGTCCCGCTCAATGCGTATTAGAATATTCATGGAACTTCCCTTCGCGAAAGAACGTAAATGACTTTTTATTTTTGTCACTGGGGAGTGAATGTACTCACCGATTTTGTGTGTGCTCGAAGGATGGACACGGACTATTTATTTATTCGTAATTTTCCAAGACGTCGTATCAAGAATTTTTAAGGAACCTTCACTAGGCGATACTGGGGGTATGGGGTCTGGGTCTCTTAATTTCATTCTAATCAAAGTTACAGCGGACCAAAAATCGTAATTGTCTGATTTTCCTGAAGTTTTTTTTTTCAATTTTCGCACCGGTCCTATGCGTGTTACGTCTCTCTCTAGCAAGCACTACTGCCGCCTAGTTTATAGCTTCAAATATGACATGAGTGGTATGGGGAGTGTTGGTTACGTGTTCCGACTTGCACATTATACGAGGGAAATGTGTTTTGTAATATCACTCGATAATATTTAGTTGGAGGTTTCGTCTAAAATTCTCAACAAGACTGACCTGAGTAGTTTCGTAATTTTTCTTCTAGACCTTGACTTGCTTTGTTGCTTCTTTCATTCAAGTTGTTTCAGACGTCCGATAATACAAGCAGTATAAGATACGGTCGTTGCGCATTATAAGAGCTATATTATTGATCGTAAAATTTGGAACTCGAAGATAACGAAATCGCTGATTACATTACAGAAAGATATCTGAAATCAATAACTTAGTTTTATAGTCAACAATTACCGAGAGCAAGTAAATTGATTTAGTGATCTTGCAACGGATGTGAAGAAATGTCATTCCAGAATAGGTAACCGTGTAGGAGACGAAACTAGACAAATATACAACATTGATTCTATCCCTTTCGCTACCAAATGCGAATTCGATGTTGTATTGAAAGTCCAAGGGTGTATGACCAATATTATTTCTTTACGTTGTGTGCGACTTGTAGAAACTATGCAGGATAAATTGCACGTTCAAGTACTGTAGAACCTCGTTCATGGGGGTCTCCGACTTACCGGGATCTGATATATATANATATATATATATATATATATATATATATATATATATATATATATATATATATATATATACTGTTCTTTGGATTAAATACTACAATTTTCATTCAGAATAAGCGGCAAGTATTTTCTCATCACCATTTTGTGTTGATATCCCATATACGGATTATCTGGCTCACTGCCGGTCCCAGTTAACCCGGATGAACACTGTTCTACTGTTCAGAAAAATGTTCTCTGCTTCTTAAGATGTTCTAAGTTCTCATATTCGTGATCTCTATCGTCATTCTTCGAGGACAATTCGCCGCGTTGAATATAACTCTTCCATTACTCGATGCGTGATCGTGTGTACTCGTACACTTCAGTATGGGTGCTTGTCGTACTTAGTCTAAAGAAGCGGAGTCATAAACTATATACCCTCCTTTTATTAATATTCTTTGTGCGTGATTTGTCAGCTTAACGACTGGACGTTGTATTCATTCAATACGCCCCGCAGTGGGCTCCGTTTCGGCTGAGTATGAGCCTGGCGAANGCTTGGCGAACCCACGGCCCCGAGCTGGTGACTGGTACTGCGCCACCAGTCCTCTTTGGGCACATTTCAGCGACAACCATTGGCGCTATGGTGGAAATTTTTGTGTTGGGAAGAGCGGGGTTCTTGTCTTCATCGGCCGGGTTCGCGAGGAATGAATAAACCTGTATAAATAAACCCTCAACCTCAAGGTGAGTTACGCGCCAATGAGATGAATGGGTGTTGAGGATAAACACTCGCTAGCGGACAACCTCTGGGGCAACTGCCGCACCTCATTTGTGTAAGGCATAGATGCGGGGGCTCCACGTCGCGGGACAACTGTTCCTCCGAAATCGTGGGACAAGATCTCAGAAGTTTTGATTGTCACCTTGCGGATCAGGTGAACCGCAAGGCGTGTTACACACCCAAACGACTGCGAAACGGCAGAGGGTTCACAGCCCTCCCACTTCAGAAGAAAATAAGGAAAAGAAACAGAACACTCAACACCAGAATGTTTTTATTGTAATGAATAGTGGAAAGATCCTTGGAGAAAATTTCACCTTTTTACATTCATAAAGCATTAGAAGGAATATGTCGTACATTAAAATCCACCAAAGACTGCGGAATGGTTCGATGTTGTTGGAAACAATGTCCAGCAAACATGCATGGACCCTACTTAACTGTAATCTGCTAGGAGAGTTCCCTGTGAAGGGGGAACTGTATGCTGCGTATAATCGCAGCCAGTGAGTAGTAACTTGCAGTGACATATGGATATGTCAACTGAAGTTGTTGCAGAATGGGAGGCTGATCACATGGTTGAGGTCAATCAGATCATGTGGAAGGTTAATGGTGTTCTGCAGAAGACCAGTTCCGTCATCGTGAATTTTGACTGTCCTCAACTACCGAAAAATCTAAAAGCTTGATTGCTAAACCTGCTAGTGCGTCCCTTTATTCCGAATCCTGTGCGCTGTTTTAAGTGCCAGAGGTTTGGACACACGATGACATCGTGTAAGTGCAGTGATACCTGCGGGAAGGAGGCACATGAACCCGGCGTTTCTTGCCCAGGGCCTGTGAAGTGCATTAATTGCTCAGGCAACCATCCAGTATGGAGCAGGGAGTGCGTCGCCTTTTTTTAAGAGAAGAAAGTGTAGGAGATTAAAACAACCTAGAACATCCCGTACGGTGAAGCACGGAATAAATACAGGGTTTTACATCCTGTATTTTGTACCAGTTACTCCACAGCAGCGAAGATTCCTGTAATAAAGAACATTTCTGTCCAGACATTTCACTGACGTGTCTACGACAACGTCGTGCACATACCAGTGCAAATGTGGGAAGAAAGATTTTCAAGTTATTCCCGTGAAGCCAGAAACTCCATCCACATCCCGTCCATCTACTTCACAGAAAAAGTCAAGCAATATGACACGTACTCCAGCAAGTACCAAGCAACAGACGAAGAAAAAGCGGGATTCCAGTGCCAAACCCCTGGACCTTGCCGATTTTTTGAAAACAAGACCGTCCAACAAGTCGCGGAGACGTAAAAAGAATGTCTCTGAACGTCCTTCCTCCGAGTCAGATTGTGCATTGTCCGACGATGACGCAGAAATGCACAGTCAGGAACCCTACCCAGGAGGTTCCAAATCGTAATGACTTCCATACTTCAGTGGAACCTTAATGGCTATAGAACTCAACGTGAAGAGTTACAGCTCTTAGCGCGACGCAATCAGATCTGTATTTGCCTGCAAGAAACACACCTTTTACCAGAACACACTCCCTCTCTGCAGGGATACATCAGCTTCAGATAAAGATCAAGATCGAGCAAGAGATGGAGTTGCCTTGTTTGTTAGAAACACTATCCTCATCTCACCTGTTCTCCTACAAAACTCAAATCCAGACTATAGCAATCAAACTTTACAGCGGACCAGCTATGACGGTGTGTTCAATATATCTTCCACCGTCACGAGATATTTCGGAGACTTTTCTCAGGGATGTAATTTACCAGCTCCCTCGACCATTCCTTATCCTTGGAGATTTCAACGCCCACAATGTACTATTGGGTTGCTCCAAGGCAAACTGATGAATTATCCCTTCGAGCGTGAAGATTTATGTATAATAAACACCTGGGGGATGACCCACTTTGCGTTTGCCACGGGGTCATGGACTGCTATAGATCTATCAATTTGTTCTCAAGTTGCTGATATCTTCCAATGGAAGGTAGAAGATGATCTGCATGGTAGTGATCATCATCCTATCTGGTTGTCCTTGCAGGAACGTGCGACTGTTTCCGAATGCCTCAGAAATGGATTCTCAGAAAGGCTAACTGGATGCAGTACCGTTCTCTGGCTGTCTTCAGAGAAACGAAAAGTGTACAAGAGAGGGTCGACCATCTGACCCAGGTGAATCATGACGCCGCTGAAGAATCCATTCTGAAAACATTTACGTTTCCGCGAAGACCTTATGTCCCCTTGGCGGACGCATGTAAGTCCGCCTTTCGCGCGAGGCGAAGAGCATTGCGGAAATTTAAGGGTAGTCCATCTCCGGAAAACCTCGTCGCATATCGGATTGCCAAAGCACAATCAAAGAATCTAGATCCACCTCCTGGAAATAGTTTCTAAATACCATTAAGAGAACATCATCGTCCATTAAAGTATAGGAGTCAATCTGAAAGATAACTGGCAGGTATTGTTTAGTCCCAATATCCGATCTCAATTATCAGGGTCAGGTTCTCACTAACAACAGAGATATGGCAACAGGTATGGCTAAATACTTTCCTGATCTAACATCTACAGCAAACTGCTATCCTGATTTTGTGAGGAAGAGAGAAATATCAGAGAGCACCTCCTTTGACTTGCGATCCACCTACTGGGAACCCTACAACTCTTCCTTTTCAATGTGGGAACTTGAGTCGGCTCTAGCGACAGCCCGCGACACTGCTCCTGGCCCTGATTTCATTCACTATGAGATGCTCAGACATCTTGAATCCAAAGAATACCTTCTGGATATCTTTAATATTTCATGATCCTAGGGGGAATTCCCTAATTCCTGAACGGAAGCAACGCTAATCCCCCTACTAAAACCCGGAAAGGACAAGACAGTCATCAGTAGTTACTGTAGCATCGCCAAAACTAGTTGCGTTGCAAAAACTCTGGAGAGAATTATCAACCGACGACTTGGCTGGTATATTGAAAGGCATAACCTGCTGAGTCGATCTTAGGGAGGTTTCAGGAAGTTCCATTCAACCCTGGACAATCTTCCTCAGTTAGAAAGAGCAATCCAAGATGCCTTCATCCGAAGACAACATGTCATCGGAATATTTTTTTGACATCGAGAAGGCTTACGATATTACATGACGTCATGGCATTTTACATCAACTATATGCCTAGGGTTTTAGAGGACATCTTCCGCAGCTGTTACAGTCCTTTTTGGATTAGCGTTCCTTCCGATACAGAATTGGAAGAGACACTTCGGATCTCCTTCAAGAGAACGGTGTCCCTCATGGCTCAGCCCTGAGTGTGACCTTGTTTGCAGTGGCGAGTAACAGTATAACATCCGCTGTAAAAAAATTCTCGCCCAACACTCTTTTTGTCGATGACTTTGCTATCTTTTGCTCATCGTAGTGTGTCACAGTTGCGGAAAGACAAATCCAACTCGTCCCCAATAGATTCTACCAATGGTCAAAGACGTCTGGCTTTCGTTTTTCTTCTGAGATAACACGCTATTTTCTTTCGAGTAGGAGACCAAGCCTCGTGCCAAAACCTCATCTCGCCCTGGGGGTCAACGTTCTAAAATTCTGTCCATCAGTAAAATTATTTGGTCTTATCTTTGATCAGAGACATAATTGGATTGAACATCTTACAGACCTAAGAGCGAGAACATTAAAGTCTGAATCTATTGAAGTGCCTGCGTAGCAGGGAATGAGGCGCTTATCGCTCCTCCTTGCTGTAGTTGTATCGAGCATTAATAAGATCTTGACTCGAGTATGGCTGTGTTGTATATAGTTCTGCTCGTGCAAGAAGTTGGATAGTGTCCATCTTGCAGGAATCCGACTAGTCACGGGAGCCTACCGCACTAGTCCCATTCCGATTTTGTATGCCGAGAGTGGCGAACCATCTCTTTACCTCCGATGGCAACTACTCATGTTACACTTTTGCCATGTGCTTACTCTACCCGACCATCTGGTACACAACACAGTATTTCATCCTTCCTGTTCTTCCATCCGTTTCTACAATAACAGACTGGGAGCAATTAAACCATTTGGATATCACTCCAAACAAATTGTGGAAACGTTAAATATACGCACACCTAATGTCTTAAATCAAGGTTTTAGTAAGACTCCTCCTTGGGCTTTGCATAAGCCGAAGATTAATTTCGATCTTCTGCATCATGACAAGAAGAACACTCCAGCCGCAATGTTGAGGGTATACTTCCACGGAATTCGCGACAAACACCGGGTCTATATTCCTGTGTTTACAGACGAGTCGAAACAGGCCGATGGTGTCGGCTGCTCCGTGGTGTTCTCCCGTAATACCTGTGGCTACCGTCTTGGCGACATGTGCAGCGTTTACACCGCTGTGCTATGCCATAATGAGAGCTCTGCGATCAACAAAGTGCTCCCGCGGATCAAATTTCCTGATTTGCTCTGATTCTCTAAGTGCCCTTCAAGCAATCCAGACTATGTATCCAGCTGATAAGCTGTTCCAGAACATTCAGGATGAACTTTTCTCCCTCCAAAGTGACGGAAAGAACATAGTGTTTTGCTGGATTCCCGAACACGTAGGAATCAGAGGAAATGAGGAAGGAGACGTTTTCGCGAAGGCGTTTTCTTTAAGAATCGCGTGGATTTCTTCACTATTCCAAAAGGGGATATCTTTAATTCCATCAAGACAAGGATTCTAAGTGAACGGATCAGTGAGTGGTTGGCTGTTGAAGGGAATGAGCTCTGACTTATCAAGTCCTCTGTTAAGTCATGGAGCAGTTCCTGTAGGTCAGCCAGGCGTGATGTGGTCTTGCTGACTCGCCTGCGCATAGTACATCGGTATCTCCTGTTGCTTGATGATAATCCCGTTTGTGAGGGGTGTAGCCTGACAATGCATCACCCATTAACTGATTGCAGAAAATACATCAGAAAACAAATTGGTCTGGCTGCCGATTTACCAACAATTCTCGGAAATGATACGAATAATGTTAATTAATTATTGAATTTTATAAGTAGATCGAGGCTCCTCCCGCAAGTTCCCGGGAGGGTTTTAATTTGCATTCTTCTTTCCTTTTATTTTTCCTTTCCGTAGTTTGAAAATTATATTTTTCAGAAATTATTTCATTTTTGATATAATGTACTGGACAACTGTTTCCTTTTCTTTCCTCTCATCTTTGTATTTATATATTAGTTTAATTCAGGGTTTTTGAGGGGGTATGGTCGAGATATTTGGCGAGTCCCACACACGGGGAAGAGTCACTACGGCTCTTCCCTATGGTGCGAAATTTGCATTTTCCCCATCTACAAGGGCACTAATGACCTTGACGTTGGCGAGACCTGAAACCCCAAGGAAAAAAATCATTCAATATGCGCTTACTAATTATAAACATGATCTATGATTTATTGGTACTAATCCTCTCGACTATCGTCCCGTAGTAAACTTAGATCCTGATAAGGATAAGGCAATATTTTCAGTCGAACAAGTATAACGTTCACGAGTTTTAACACTTCATGTATGTCAAAATATTTCAAATCCCAAACCAATTATCCCTAATTTTGAAATCCAAGGATTGTGCCTGATGTCTTTTCCTTTTGTCTTTCTTTTGTCCTTCGGGTTGTTAATATGATATGTCGGGATGTATATTATGAGAATCGTTCAAAATGGACTGAAAGAATTCAAGAATGATCCCACGCTCATAAATATTACTGTGAATCAAACCAACATTTTTTTAACAAACAAGCTTACTCCTTTACCTCGTAACATCAAAGTTATTTCAATCTGACATAATGATATTTATTTTAACTCACTACTGTGCGAGCGTAACATGTAATTGAAAACTAAAAATATGAAATATTACGAAACTAAGAGATAAAAATAAACATTGCGAAACTCAGAAATAATTCTCACCTTACGCAATGCTATTTTATGATACATATTTTTTTATAAATTGGCTTTTTATTACGGATTTGTTCGTCGCTGCTTGATCTCCTGAAGTGAGATGTGTAGCCTAACATCTTTTTGGCTGGTGATTAAAAGGAACTTTTAAAACATTTTATCAGTCACCGCATGTTATATAACTTACTCATGAATTAATATTTAAACTAATGATCTTATTACTCAAATAAATGCATATAATAAGTTTAAGAATTTCTTTTGATTATATCAAGTTCTCACTGGTGGCAAAGCGAAGTGTTGAAACGTCAAAATTTACCATCGTCGTTCTAGCAGTTAGTAAAAGTATATAGTTGTTAACAAATTATATGTTGATCTAGATAATTATCGAATCAAGGAAAAACTGGAGAAAATGAAAACAGCTAACTGTCGTGGGAAGGAGTGTGTGTGAGTGAAGTCATTTTCTAGTACAAACTAGTAAACTTCAAATACATTTATTTTTCTCTTACATATTATTTTTATGAATGCATTATGTGATTTGGTTCGTTTGCTTTGAATGGTATTAAAGAGACATCTAAGCCATCAAATTACTTGGAACTTGTTGAGGTGTTTCTCTGGTGCAGTCTGTTATTATGCGCTTGCATTTTTGGAGCTAAATTGGGCGGATGGCCAGCGGTAGACCACTGGAACATTTGAGCGACGTAATGGCGTTGTTCAATTTAGAGAGTTAAAACCACAAACAGCCCTGCTCTCAGTCTATTCGTGGTAGGGTTAAACGACCGTTTCTTTTTTATGGTAACGGAAAACACAACTCGACACCACGAGGACAACTAATTTGTTGCTGGGTACCCATTTGCAAACTGTAATGTGGATCAAGTCGTTAAGCTCTGCGAGCAATGATACATTTCGTTACAGTGCGTGTAGTGTATTATTGCTTGGAAGGGATTCCACTCTATCATTGCGGAAGTATTTGCATCTCCTTGTTTTTACTTCCTAATTAGTCCAGTTAAGTATCTGAAATAAATGGTAATGTAGGAAAAAAATCGTAATATTTTTTCTTTTCAAAATTTGATGTTTTGATTTGGTCAAGCACCTACAATTTGTCAAATTGTCAAAGTTAGAAGTATGAAGTATTGATATGCTTTATTGAGTTGTCAAGTATTTTATTATTTTGCAGCTATATTAGGTATAGAAAGAACACATGCAGTATCAAGAAGTGATTTCTGGAAGGGTTGCTGCGCAACCGAAAAACTTTATAACACTAAAATATTAGTAACTCAACACATGACGATGTATTTTATTTTATGAATTCCGTCGCGGAGTTATGCGTTGATGTGTGTCCATATGTACGTGTACGCGAGTTGTGTGTACCTGCGCCGATATGGACAGAAACGTAAATATCGTATTTGTTGTGGTCTAAATTTTTTTTTCCTTCTGGATAGTAGATATTTGTCAGCTTCACGCTACTTCTGACATATAAGATATTTTTAGAAGTCGAAGGTACGTATTTTATCTATTTAAAATGAAATTTTACGTTAGGTCCAATCTACAATTAAACGTATGAAATTGCCACGAACTCGTAAGACAATTACTAGGTATTGTGCTAAATTGAATTAGCCGGATATTTCCTTCTAATGGTAAACGATTAGATGTTCGCGTGTATTCAGAAAAAGTTTCATTACGACCGGAGGAATTGAAAAGAATGTAGTACTCGTTCGTATTGTATTAACTGTAAAAACACCGTTCAGAAATTATGAAAGGGACACTGCATCAATTATTTTTGTTCTGTAATTGTACTTGTATCTTTTTTTCACTCTGCGAAACTCGAAGTCGTGCATTTGGCGACAGCAAGAAAACTTGCTTGACGCCAGGGCGTCTAGACGACGAGTTGTTGGCGGTAAAAGAGTATTTTCGTTAGGTAATGTCAGCGGAAGTATAAAAAGGGCTACCCTGACATGTGAGCTTTGAAATGTTTCAGTGGCCATATGATGAAACTTATATGGTGCATAAAAGAAAACTGATTATTGTAACGTTTTTTAGAATAACGCAGATGGTGTTGATACACTGATAACTTTTTTGATCTCTTGATAAGTGATCGATGATAGCTTCATTAATTCTAAATAAATTAGTGTCTAGTACCACAATAACATCGCGCGATACTCATTTTAATATGTTCCAATTTACTTAATTTTCAATTATTGTTCAAAAATTTTCAAAAACAGGTAAACAGATTGTAAATAAACAGATTTTATTTTGAAAAAACTTATTTTTCATTTTGCAACTTTCATGCCATTGCTAATGCCTTAGTTAAACTATTATATTTGGCGTAAAAGACGAAAATCCTTTACTTACAGTGCCCCATTGTATGCGGTGATTCTCAGCAAGGGTTACTACCAGATTGAACGACAGTTCAGCATAGATAAATTTATACATATGTAAAAGAAATTTGTTTTATGAAATATGACAATTAAGAATCAATTTCATGTTAAGTGATAAAAATAAAAATTAAGAATGAGATATAGAATCAATATTAATTCAAATTAATGTGAAATTAACTACTTGTTTCTATTCCTTTCAAATAAATTATATCTTCGCCAACGTCGGCGAAGAGAGATTCTGTCGTCATTTTAGTCTCGGACATTAGATACTGCACGATTGGCGTGGACGAGTGTTGAGATTACGTTAGATCGCAGATCAGTCAAACATGGTACGAGGTAATTTTACTTGATAAAATTACCGATTTTATTTACGTCGTTTGCGAGGATTCAAGTTAGTAATGCATTCTTGTCACTACCACGCTAATTATTTCTTTCTATTGAAGGTGTCCAAACAAACGGGTTAGCCACTTGAATATGGTGGCAAATTTGAAACGGAGTCACGGCAACTTTTCGGAGACTGCAGAACGGCATAAAATATTGCATGTTTTGTAAATTGATTTTTTATGTAAGAGTTTGCAATAACATTATTAGAGGAATGAATAATAATGTACGCCTTAAAATGATAATTTTTATTACCTTAACACAACACTTGACATTAGTAGTTTGGCTTTAGGGGAAAGTTGGCGAGGTGACAACACCGGTCATTGGTATATTATTTTAGAAAGTAAGCGACGACTTAAGTAAAAAATGATGTTTTTCATAAATTGTTTGACGTTCATTGAAACTAACTTTCAATATCTTATATTTTACACATTTAGACTAGGAATTTAATTGTCTTTCAATTTGGAAATGATCCATGAATACAAAACCTATTTCAATTATGAGGAATCGTTCGCCGTACTTTCGAAGCTATACATTTTTTTTGTTTTTATTTCATTTTGAGTAGCAGATCTTATTTGTACTTCTAGACGAGTGTGAAACCTTTAGGGTTTATCGCATTTGACACTTTTTTGTATTTCGTGCGTTTCTCCAAATTCTGTCATTTGATTTATCTACCTCTCGAATTCAATAATTTACGAATACTGCTATGGTATTTGTTTTGTTTTTTTCGTAATGGTCCCTGTTGTTGTTTGTCCACGCTGTGTTGCAAACGCGAGATGTCATTTCGTGAGCGTGCCCGAAGAAAAGTTGACTCATATTTGCGGCTCCTAAAAATTATTGTCATCTTTCATGACCACCGTGATAAAAGGCGCACATGCAGATCAAATGTTTTGTCAAACTTCACTCGATTTTGACAAATAGTTTTTATGGTGACCGGGTTCCTTCATAAACGAATCCACAGTTTTTTGGGAACCACATTTTACTCTGAGTAAATGGTGGTAGTTTCCTTGTTATACCTCAGAATCTCAATTCATCGGTATTTGTTTGATGGATATTCATTCACTCATGGTGCTCATTGCGATTAATTAAAGGAAACTAAATTCGGTTTGAAGATGCACGAGATTGGCATTGAAGTAACATTCCGAGTACATAATTATTTTTACGGATGTATTGTCCGGTTCCATATAAATGTAACAGTAATACAGGCATATGTCGTTAAGATTCTGAAAACTAGTTGGAGCTCAGAAATTGACAGCACTGCATATTTGTTGCTTGACTGTACGATTATCACAAGTCGCTAACGTTTTCTGTTGCTTAGGGAGGGGTATGTTTGTGTCTTGGGCGCAATAATGATTAATTCACCCTCCTCTTGGGCCCTTGGATCAGAATTGATGGGATGTTTCCTTCCTTGCTTGCTTGCTTGCTTGCTTGCTTCCTTCAGAGAGTAAATTAGTTTATTGTTCTTAGTGGTCACTCGCTGGTTTTTATTGGTTTTATTGACGATGGATTATTTATTTTGACCTCCCGCAAATACGTTAATAAAGCAAAACTTTTTATCATCTAGGGGAAATGTTCATTAAATAAATAATAGTGGCGTGAATTCAAGAATATCGAGGAGAGACGTATCCGGCCAGTGGGGGAGTCCAGACCGGATGGAGAGTGGGTAATTCCCCATTAGTTTATCCGTGCCATCTTGTCGGCCTTCCATCTTCACCGAAGCATACAAAGACCGTCGCTGCACCGCCCTCTGAATGAAGAAGAGCATTGGCGGCGGTCGCGACCAGACGAAATAGGGAAGGTTTCCGTTGGAGAAACCGCATTGACGCAGAGCGCGAGGAATGCTTCGTCAGTATGCAGGCGGCGGCGGCTGTGACAGTCGGCAGGCGCCCAGCGCCAATCCTTCCCACCCCGTCTCTCCCAAGCGCTTCATTCCCGCTTCGCACGGGGATTCGATGTCCCCTCCGTCGGCGCAACGCTATCGTCCAGACGCGAGACTATCTTCTTTTTCGTTGTATTTGTTAATGGGAAATGTAGCTACTGAAGCTTATCTACATGGGACGATAGAAGGTAGGAGTTGGGTGGTAGGGGCTATTGTTAGCTAGCGTCAGGTGGTGTGTCGCTCTTGCGATTCTTAGATAACCATGTCGACTCGCAATCGATGGCGAGAGAAATGAAGCCCTTAAGACATCCTGTGATCACTCGAGAAAGTTGATTTCATTGGCCTGGACCTGAGATACAGACCAATTACCATAATAACAGGAATGAACGTTATGGAAACCATGACATCCGTGCCAAGATGCCAATGCGTACGAGTGGTCCTCCAGAAGAGATCTTCTGCGTGCTGTGTATTTTCCACTAGACATTTAGTGCACTTTAATTCTTATTAATTCATTGTAGTCAAATGAAGTACATACCTCACTGTGAAGTGTGCCGTGTTGCTGAATCTAGTTTCTTTCTTGTAACTTCATGATTTTAAATGTTCGAAAACATTGTACTATCTGCGTGTCAGCTTTGACGAAAATTAATTACGTATAGGTCCACTTTAACAACACATTTTTGTTGTTGATTAGTTATTTGTAATTTAATCATTTATCTCGTGCAGAAACGTCGTGTAGGTTTGTTCGGACGGTGTTAGCACTACTAGTTCATTGATTGTTTACTAGTTATAAGCAGAAATCTGTTAGGAAATTATTTTGCGTCTCTTCGTCGTATGCATGTAATTTAATCTTTTATTTTTATCTAGTTTAAGTAATTATTAATATTCCAATGTACGCACACGAACTTAATTATTGTGACGTTCGGTTTGAACCATTTTCTGCTACTATGTACAAATTGAACATCTGGTATAAAATAGAACAAATCGCTTTCTGGTAAATAATCCCAACTTTCCATCATATTTGCCGACATTCGAGCGTGCATAGTGGCAGGGAAAGAAAACGCGATTAAGATACGGTTCCTTCAAAATCCTCTCCATACTGACGGTTGAGTTCGGCTGCACTATCCGCTCCCTGTTGGTGAATAGCGGAACTTGCGTTCTATTTTGGAATGACCTTTCTCACAGAGATCGTGTTCGACATATTTGGAATATTGTTGCCTGTTCTTCGTCACTGTGTTTGGCTGTATTTTAGTTAATTGCAGTGTGATCATTGATTAAATTTTGGATGTTTTTTAACCATGTTTCGGATGTTTAAACATCTGTATAACCATGACGTAGAAGGCAAAGGCGGACAGTTCTTTTGAGACTAAAACAGCAAAGAAGTCTATGTTAAACGTTAAATGATTTTTTTTAAATCGTAGTCAGAAAACTATATAAAATCAAGTGTTCGAGTGATTCGGAAATTATTTTAAAAACAATACTTTTGTCATGACGTATATTTCATCCTAATGTTAAATAGTCTGAGTATTATTTCAATGGCCGGTAAGATGTGCTTTAAAAGCTAAAATCGATACAAGCAAATATTATTGCATCCATTTTTGCAAATTGTTGACGTTTAAAGGTTTCATTCTCTGTCGGTAGAAGTCCTTCGTGAATACATATTGAGCCATGTCTTCTGTCAGACTACAATGACATAGTTCGCTATTTCTCGAATTCTTCCAGATAGCTTTGGCAACCGTGTCCAAGACGCTGCTGCTGTTACTTCACCTCCCAAATCGTCTTCTGTTCCACCTCAAATGCCATAACCAATTGTCAGCGTCTGGCTCCACCTCTGCTATCTGAACACGACCTTCCCCGCTTCCCTCTGCACTGCTGTCAGTCAAGTTACAGCCTCCATTCTTGTATCTGATATCGGTATGGTATGAACAACTCAACCTTATTGTGAGTTTCGTCTCCTTTAATTTTTAATTCATAAGAGTCCAGGATGATGTAAAGAATAAGCGAGTCGTCTGGATTCAAAACCAGCAACTCCACTCATTCTAAATTTAAAAATCTCTGGAAATTATGATATTAGGAAAATACGACTTGATTGGTTCTTCGATAATTATTAGTCGGAAATGCACACAGTGTGAGAATCACAGTTTGCAATTAATTCAAAAAAAAGTATTTTGCTTTTATAAAAGCGGAAGACGTTTTGTGTTTTCAATGTTGTTGGTTTTACAACCAATCTAGTTGATGTAGCTGGTTTTGCAAATTACTTGATAGATTTATTTGCTTTGTGACTAGAATAATTAAGGTTTTAAATAAACTTTAAGCATTTATTGTGTAGTAATTTAAAACGAAAGTTCGAGTAATTTTAATAAGTATATAAGTTTCATTGACTTGAACCATCTATTTCAAAGTTTTTTTCTCGGCAACCTTCGTGTTGTTCATTGTACAAGTTAGACTGTGATTATCCAGTGTTCTACTTAAAGTTCTACTTTGCACTTCTACCACAGTTACTTCTCAGATGACATCGTTGGAGTTCTCGAGAAGGTTTTTGTTCAGACAGTTTTGAAACTTTCTGTTTATTCCCTGTAGTGCACATTTGTTTAACTTGCTCAAAATATCCATTGTGACTTCTTTTAAACACCGATACGTCGGGATTGATTT
Source organism: Laupala kohalensis (assembly GCA_002313205.1). NCBI lineage: Eukaryota > Metazoa > Arthropoda > Insecta > Orthoptera > Trigonidiidae > Laupala > Laupala kohalensis. The sequence goes on along the minus strand of NNCF01128903.1, from coordinate 388,575 downwards.
CAAAATGCTTACGTCCTGGAGGACGCAATACATAGGACGCGCATCTCCCCAGTCATGTACAATGTCAGAAGATGATTAACAGTCTCGTTATGTAAATGTAAAAATATTTTTGCTTATTATTCTAGTTTAATCAGAACATCACTATTAGTTATTGATGTAGCTTATTTTGAAACCAACCTCCGACTTCATCTGCAATGGTGTGCACGATCCACCTGTTTTTCAGGCTGATATCTTCGCTGACTGGTGGAGAGGTAAATTAACGCTTGTGACTCGGTGCTAACTAACGATGACAAAAAGGTATAGTTGAGTTTCTAACCTGACGACTCAAAATAATTTAGGAGATAAAATGGTTTTCGAATCTGAATGTGAAAGAATATGTAAACCGTATTTGTGCACGGAGTTTTGCTTTTTTATATGGTCTTCCAAAGACTCAAGATTATTATCTTCAATTCATGATTTTTTTTAAATGAGTTCATTTATTTTGAATAATTGATTTTCTGTACAAAGGTTATATTCTCGAAGGTCTCTAATTGTAAACTACTATTATATGTTTAATGCGTACGTCGATGATTGATAGATTGATTATTTATTTAGCCTTCTCGGCTATTTTTCTTACATGTAAAATACAAAATATGACTCACAATAACAGCTGAATTCTGTAATAAAAATAATAAAGTAAATTAATAAAATAAATACAAACCCAACTTATAAGCATTATTCTTGTACCTACATACCGCTTATGAGACTTTTTCACGATGGTTGCGAGGTGATACAGTCTAGGTATTATGAAATAACTATTATTTCCCTTACAAGAGGAAAGTGTCAACCCAAGCGCCCTGGGAAGGAATTCGGCGTTAATTCCATGATTGCATCCACCTGATTTATTCCTTTCGATGTCTGGCCATCATGTTTGCGAGTGGAAACAGCCACTCACCTTCCGACCGTTCCTCGTCCCGCGCCCCTTCAGACTCCTTCCACCACCCCCCTTAGCTTCTGTCATGTCGACCGTTGCCGTCTGACTTTCACCTCGGCCTCCACGCGGTCGACAGGGGTGTCAGGTCCATTGGCGCTTTTATTCACGGCTCGTTTTTTTTTTCAGAGTGAATCTCGCCTGCAATGCAAAACTGAACTCAAAATGCGGAGTGGCCCTGTTCCATTAGGTGCATTCCAATGTTCTAGATATATATGGTCTCATTAAAAATCTACGAGGAAAAGCACTGTGATTGCTTATTGATATTAGATTGTTCACCTTTTACTTGTTCAAATGTGGGTCTGAATCAAGAAAATACCGTGAGAATAATGATCGAATAAGTATTCTTGTAACTGAAAAAGTACGCCGAAAAATGGGAGAGGTATCATCCGTGTACTCTGCACTGGGTGAGATAATTACAATTTTAATGCTCAATTAAATCAATCACGTTTTTTCTGTGTATTGTTGGTTTATAACTGTAGGTTCTCTCAGTCTCTGCTTACTTATCGAACAAATTTCTTTTCATGATGAGTGTTGAAAATCTTTCTTTTCGCATATTCGGAGTTATTTCTAAATGTTGGACAAGGTTCTTGGTTAGGTAGTGAGAGGGAAATTGGAAAGCTCTTGACCGAGGGCAAGGTGCGAGGTTCATCGACCAGCCCTCGAGTTTCCTGAAGACCTTGATTTGGCAGGTAGAGTTCCATCAAAAACGGAAGCGAGCAGGTACATGGATGTGAAAGCAAATTCCAGAGTTAAAATTCCCTCTTTTCCTCCCGGGACTCAACACTGCTGCGTTGCAGATGAGAGAATGTGGTTGTTGTATTTACAAATGGGAAATGTAGCGTGCTATTGAAGCTTATCTACGTGGAGCGAAAGGAGTTGGGTGGTAGGTCATTGTTAGTAGGTGGATCGGTTAGCTGGGTTAACCAACAACTAGTTAGTAATAGTTAAGAGTTATTGATACTAGGAGGAGCTGGATGGAGGAAGGTTTGCTTTTCAGTAATCACAGCTATATGAACGGACATTAATGTGAAAAGCTACAAATTTTCTGGCCCCATCGGGAATCGAAACCGGGATGACTTGGTGACGAGCGACAACACTTCCACCTGCGCCACCGCTGGGGTGAATGTATCGTCTCCTTCCAGGACATTATGGTTCAATAAATCGTGTAATAGCTTTAGTGATATATTGGCCAGAGTGGTCCAGTAAGCTTTCCGTTAAGCCTAGTTGTATTGTTTCTGAAAGGTTTCTTTCTTAATTTTAGTGTTACATTTAACGTACAGTGACCGAAACTGAGTTAACTTATGCTGACAGCCTTTAAAAATTAATAAAATATTTATCCGTGGTGTTCGGAATGTGCATAGTGTTCTAGGATTACGTGCTAAAAATGGTATTATAGACCTAAAATGGATCCATATTTAAAGATTGAAGAAATAGCGCAAAAAAAGCCTCACAGTGAACTGTCAGTCTCCCACCCCGCTCTCTGTACGAGCAATGACTGCGGTAGAGTCTTCGGTCCCAACGTACTTCCAAGCTGAAGAGAGTTGGTTCCATCCTCTCGGCCGAATCGGGTGAAGTTTTCAGCTCGAGTTTTCCACAATCTGTAGACGGAAGTGCAAGTTTCTTCGCCAGATTCTCGTTCAAGTCTTTAAGTAAATAATGTAATCTTTAACATTTAATAAACCTTTTCAAGTTACACTTCAGTAGAAGTCAATCTTCAACAAATAAATGTGTGACCAAAATTCCGTTATTAATAGACAGTAATTTAACTTTTCTATCGTTATGACATCTTTTTAACTTCATCATCCTCGCGTTTTTCTTATTTGTATGGTATTTTGTTTTCTATTTTTTATTTTACACAAAAAAGCAAGGCACTCGTTCAACTCATTCTTCATAGATCCGTTTCTGTACACGACAAAGTATTTGCTTGTTCAACAATTCTGGGGGAAGCCCTTACATACATATATGTAATCGTGTCAGAATTGCTTCTGAGGTAGAGGACTTGTAACAGCATTGCTGCTTCGGGGACACCGCGTTCAGGCTTCTTTGTGCCATGGTCGTTGCATACGACCACCGCCTGTTATCAGACAGCCTCCTAAATGACGGGGATGACAAGAATGACATGCGAATGAGATAATGTTGTGGTAGAGTGAATGGCAGGGGAAACGGGAGTACCCCGAGAAAACCTGCCGCGAACCCGTTTCGTCCACCACCGCGAATTCTACTTGGATCAGACAGCGTTGGATCCAGCGTAACCAGAGGTAGAAGGCAAGTACGCTAGGCACTACGCCACGGGCCGCCCTAGACCTTAGATAGAACCCCTTTAGTGGAAAAGGGAACTAGCAGTCTTATTTACTACGATCTAATTCTCTAGCCCCTCTTGCCGCGAGCTCTCTCGAGCAACTCGCGCCTCATATTGGTGTAGCAGTGTGAAGGGTACGGGGACACGACACAATCATGTAACCAATTTGTATTAAGTCTGTTTCCTGGGGAACCTACAAGGGCCAAGCTTTTCCAGAACCTGGTAACGAAATGTCCGATTTAAATGTTTATTTATTATAATAATACCTTTTAGTTCGTCTTTGACTAATAGACTGATAGTAAGACGAAACAGATAAAAATGAATTTTACAAGTAATTTGTTTTACAAAATAATTCGTGAACAGGTATCAGATTTTTAAAGTCATTCCTTCCCATTAGTGTAATATTTGTATACTCTTGGAAATTTTTAAAGAGCTTCATAATATAAGATTATAATATTATAAGAATTTTTTCGATATATAGCGAAATTATGTAGAAATGACTTGAGAGGAGTTGTCTCCACCTCCCCCTACCAATGCGTGACAAACCTCATTAATTTTTGTTTTTACATTCCCTTTTCTCGTTCCATTCCGTATGTATTTGAACATTGTGAAAAGTTAAATTTTGTCTGATGAATTGCATTTATATAAAGATTCTGTTTTTCCCTTGTATTTTCTCGAAGTTCCCCCCATTCAATACAAGTTGGATTCTATAACGTTGCGTAATCGCGTGGTTTGTATTCGAAACTATTTGATTGGCATGCCCTGTTTACGTCCCACCGTTCAGGAACCTTCGCTTAACAAATAAATTCTTTCTTTTTTATTATTGTTAGAACGTCATAAATGTATTTCGTTAATGGACGTTGCGTCCAAGTTAGTGAATATCTATTTACTCATCGTCGCTGCTCGTGGCCTGTTCATCGGAGGAGGGTGTTTATCTCGGCCAAGGCTTCCTGGAGGACGTAGTTGTCAGTGGCGCCACATTTGGGTAGTGGGAGGAGTGAACACAAACAAGTGGCTCTTGTCATTTTCCGGTTGCCAACAGAACATTTTTTTCTTTCATATCTGGGATTGTATTCCAGAATAGACCTCACGATCAATTTATCGCTTTTTCCTTTGTTTGCGTGTTTGTACTGTTTGTATGTGTGTACCTAAAACGAACGTCACGAGGCATCACTTATGAGAAATCTGTAAATATGGGATTTGAATGAACAGCTGTAAACATTGTTTCGAATTTCTATAACCAATACTTATTTTATTGTTTGTTTTAAAAGATTGGAGTGCTCTTTCTCACACTGCAAGATATTAGAATGATGTATTTTTTTTTTCATAAACTGTTTCGTTACTTCACACATCATGCAAACACTGATAATGATATATTCTACAAGTCAACTCTGAAACCTCTTCTCTTTGTCTTTCGTGAGATAATAAGGTAGTTTGAGCGTACCGGGCACTAGCTAAGCACATAACTATTTATGAAACTTGTAATAATGTAGTCTACTGAGTTTATATTACAAATAGTCATAACAGGAATTCATGCCCTTTATACAATTGCAATTATATCCTTTAAATTGAAACCGTATATTTGAAGAATGGTCTATGGTTTGACTAGTGTTCTCTAGTTTTGCATGTTTCATTGAGAAACTCTTTATTTTCCGGAATACAAGTCAAATTTCGTACTGTTTTTTTTTCTTTATAAAATTTGAAACGCGTGTGATAGTTTTTTGAGTTACATTAGAAATTACATGGGAATGTATTTAAAAACCGTCCCACCAGAGGCTTTATCCAAATGTGCCAGTACAACTTCAAGGTGATTTCATTCAAATATTACCACCCAAGATCTAAATTTGTTTTCGCTAATTGATAGATAATTTTATTATTTTATTAACAACAATAATACAGGACATTCAAAACAGTCAACAAGTAACTCATACAATCTTAAGATGTTCTCAATTTAATGAGCTTCTGAAATTTGTGGCGCAACTATCTTAACTCATCCATATCTTCATACGTACGGTAGAAGCTTAAGGATCCCTATATATTCATTCCTACTTATGGGCTTTTGTCGACTTCACAGGACCGTGAAATTATTCGAGACTTGTCTACTATCAATTGCATGGAGATAGAGCCAAGCGGCGTCTTCAGTGTTCGCTCAGTTTGTCGTGAGGAGTTCATAGTTGAATGCTGTAGGTTTACCAAAATGTTTTGTTCCGTAACGAGAATAACATACCGAAACGAGAGCGAATGAGCAGAGCTGGGGATATTTGGAATGTCTCTCAACAAATATAGTTCGTTTTTGTATGTGTTCTGCCTTACATCAATCTTCTTACAGCACTGTAAGAAGCACGCTGTTCCTCTAAACCACCACCTTGTTTAAGTTGTTACATTCGGAGTGAGCTTGCGTCGTATGTCACCGGTACTCAAATTCAACATATTTTCGTATTCTTAATATTTTCTGCATTGTAGCAAGTGCGCATTCTCGTGTCCATAGAGTATAGCTATTATATGTTCACGAGGAAGAAATATATTTGGGAAACATTAACGATGGTAGTTTTCTATATTCATACTTTGGTATGAAACTAAACGACCTGTTCTCAACGTATTAGAAATTCGTTTTAACCTCATTGCGAGATATAGATGAGGGGGAATTTCAGTCGTAACTGTAGTTGTACTGTTAATAATTACTGTACGTCGATTTGTGTATTAGAGCTAATTTCTATTTATGACCCCTTTTTATTCTTATTTAATTTTTTTAATCTCTGAAGGAATTCGTAGATATTATGTTCAGATTAGAGAAAAAGGGAATAATAAGTGATAAATATAACTATTTTTCATTGTAGGCATGAGTTCCAGCACATTGGTTTTCGATTGGAATACTTCTAATAAAAACGTAAATCAGTTGATTTTGCAATATTTTAAAGAAAGCATCTTTTTAAAATGCAAATGTATTAGTATGAGACAACAGTTCAATTGTGAATCTCCATGTATGGCGACGAACTGAGTCCTAGCACAGGAGAATGACTTCGCCAACATGGAGCATGAAGTCTTTAGAAATCGTTCAATGAGGTGGGCTGTGAAATTTTTAAGAGTCCACCCACCTTTGCGTTTACTTTCTATGTTCGCGTGCTCAGAATGTTTCATTCTTTCGCGTAAGAAAAGCAGAACAAATATGTACAGCAGTAATCAAATAGAAAAACGTCTTTTCCTCTCGCTGATAATAAATTGCTTCAAAGTGTTGTCTCAACAAATCAATGTCATTGGACCATACTTCCAGGTGTTGTGAAAATGCCACGCTACTTTTTTATGGTGCGGTTGTACGTCACTAAGTCTTCCACGTGATAGGTTTCTTCCTAATAGTAAGCTGTGAATATTTACGAATCGAGTAATGTATTCGTATTTCCGAGTTAGCCCTGAACACTTCAATATTGCTTCATTTAGTCTTGGCACAAAGACTTAGGGTAGATATTCATTAGTTATTGTACTAAAACTTCGTTATATCATAATTGAATGCCACGAATGTGAAATTGTTGGCGTTACCGCAGTAACACAAGGTTTGAGAAAATCATTCCCATTTTCGAGAGCGATGTTTCGGGATGTAATTACGGTTCGCATGCGATTGGGGTCTTAGCAATTTGCGGGAAAAAAAATTTCTTCAGTGGAAGGTGAATTGTGAAGAGAGGAAGGTTTTCTGCGCATTCAGAAGGAACTTGTTACTATTCGCAAGAAGTCTGAAGTCGAGGTATGGAATGAAACCCGAGGCGTTGACGTCTTATGGTACCAGAAAAACTTACTGACCTTGTCCTTGCTGAGGATAATGCTGTCAGTTTTAGTTCTAACAGCAATGTGCAGTGAGCCGATTATAATAGCAATTCATAGGAATTATGATTGGGTAATGTTGGTGTATTCGGTTTTAACTTAAAATAGAAAGAATGTTATTGTCAATCGAAATACCAGAGGGGAAAAATAAATATTTTTTTCGGTTGTCAATAACTTTCTTTTTTAATTCATAGGAAATCAATCGTTTTAGCTTATATTAAACCGCAATGTCACAATGAACGTTTTGTGTAATGATATGATATATATCTTACATTGTAGAAGATCCGAGACGTATCGAAATGTTGACAAGTATCTAATTGTTTAATTTAAGATAATTAAGATAAAGCGAGAAATATTCATACTACTATCGAGACACGTATACCCGAATAGGACTTATATGTCGATTTCCTTATTGATCAGGACTCTGCATGAGAAGGCGAGGAGTTTTATTGTTTTAGTACATTGTATTCCATGTATCTAACATAGCGTTTTTACATATTCCGATTTTCCATTTATTATTTCCCTGTTCTTCATAATTTTGCCGACGTCATCACTACCTACTAACTATTGTAATCATAATTAAGGCGAAGAGTGATGTATAATGATTAATACTAAAGTAATATATTTTCTGTATGAAAAGTGTAATCTTGTATGCTGCCTCTGGAAAGGCGAGGGAGGGGCGAGCCCGTTTCTTGTGACACCGCTTAAGAAGTGATTGAGCGACATAGTGACGCACTCTGGTGCTGGCGCCTCGACGCCCGCGCTAAACTAGTTTCGGGTTCGCGGAACGCGCTCACGGGTCGCGGGCACTGCACAGAAACGTTTCGTGGAATACGAGACCTACGTGTTGCACGTTCGCCATTTCATCCCCCTCCCTTCCCGGTCTCTCGCATCGCCCGCGATTGTCTCTGAAACCCCCAGCATCTTCGCCGCTGACTAATACAGGCTGCTCGCGAATAGTTCACGTGAACTGACCAGGGTTACCGAAGGGAAAAGGCTTTGTATAGAAGCAATTGTGTCCAGAGAAATCAGGGCTGCGATTGAGTATGCGATGAAAACAAACTTTATACAGAGGTTCAGATCAGCATGGATTACGCGATCCGTAAGAACCGAAGTTTAACTGGGAAAGAAGCAGGATTGGGATAAGTTACTGAAGGAATGAACTCAAACTAGAGTAGTGTATAATTCTAAGTGAATTTGAAATGAAGATTTCTTTCGAAAATGAAACACTGTAAGAATAGCCAGAATGATCTTTAATGAGAGTGGCGACGTCATATTAAAATATTTACGTTATAAACGTTTGTTTCAACTGACTATTAGAATCAATAAGCTGTTGAAACACATTTTCTTCATATTAAAACACTGTACGCTTCCATCGAAGTTCCATTAAACCTACTGTCGTAAAAGAATATGGATAGGAGTTTGCGTTTGAATAGAAAGTGACCCAAAAAGTTAGATAAAACATTTAGTTTATTCTATCCTGCGTTGTTTAATATTAAGCAAATATGTTATCTCGGCTGGTTGCTTTTTTATTGAAGATTTGTGTTTTCTGGTGTCTATCGACGCATCTGTTCTTTGAAAATGCATGAGACAGCTATCACTTCGATTGAAACAAAATGGTTAATTTTTTTGTTGAGAAGTGATTTATTTCAATTTTGATGGCAACCTATAAGATTATGAAGTATAGTTTTCTGGAAGGTGGTTGTAGAAAGTCAAAATAGATATCGTTCAATAGCTTTTACTCTAAATAACCGAAAGAATTATTTTTATTCATTTATAAGCTGAAAAAGATATTTTACACGGTGTTGTATTTAATTATGTTATTCCATATGAATAATTTTGGTTTGCGACATGAAATGTAAACTCTTATGACGTCACCGATCGCGTAACAAATCAGGATTATACTCTCTGTTCGCTACGAGTGTTGCTTCCACCATATCAGCGCATTCTATATATCCAGTTTTCTTCATTTGCTCTCCAGCTGGATAACATTTTTGAAAACCGATTAACATTGGAACTTAAAGTTTATGGAGACTAGTCATATAGAGGAGGAATTGTTAACCGAAGAAAAGACACGAGAAAAGGTAATTATTGTGTTACGGTGTTTGTAATATTACTGTGAGATACTCTCACACGAACCTGTTGTATTCACACTTCAGTGTACATGATAACATTGACCGCAGTCACTTCGTTGAATGCTCGTTTGCATGTAACGATACAAGACAGTATAATTACCTCTGTTATGCGTAATTACTAGGTGCAATTATCATACTCTACTTATTAATTCTGTAGAGATTAAGTTTTCCTCATTCCATGGTGCAATTATTATGAGAACAGCAATAAATCAATGGGCGTCAATCAAAGAAATTTGAAATCTTATTACTTAATGATGGAGTCATGATTCACGTTTCGTAACTTGTTTTCAAACATGAAACCCGAAATCCTTGAGAGACCATTTCATATGGAAGAGCAAAGCTTTCCATTTTGAATAGTGCGTTCCATGTATGCGTGTTGGCAATTGGTGATTCGCATATGGATCTTGCATGAAAATGCAAGACCAAGATCAAATATTCGATGCAAGAACGAGACGTAAGAACAAGACCATGCCTGCAAGATTTCGAGGAAAAGCAAGCCCCTTGCTGAAGTCATTTTCATAGTGATGTTCATAAACTACGCAAAACCACTTCAGTACAACCTAGTGAAAACTAAGTAAGATTTTTTGACTATTTATAATTAATTAATTACCACAAAATTATATTTGATGATAATATTCTGTAACAAATTCATGGTTATCGCAAATAATTAGCAGAACCAAGTAAAATAATAGTGGGTAATTTTTTACCATTTGTTGGCTAATCAATTACTGAAGACATGAATTTTGATCGCATTTGTTTTTAACGCCTACTTTTGTTGATATTAAAAGTTTTTGTACACTAAATTTATACGTATATCTAAAATTCATTTACTATTTTTTTCATCAAAAGATAAATGTTGATAAAAATCTCAAGTGTAAAAGGATTTAAATAATAATTTCCCATAATCATTTTTTAAACTCATGATTTGTATCTAAAATACTAGTTCACTTAAATGCAAATACCTGTAGTATCGTATGTACCAAAAATTATAACTTATCTCACAAGATCGATACCAAGACCAGCAAGACCAAGATTAAAATTACTAGAGCAAAACCAAAACCAAGATATAGTACACAAAAACAAGACCAAGACTATCCGAGTTGGCAACTTGTTGAATACGCTGATGGTGTTTGATATTTCTGCTTCTACATAGTCACGTGTTCATGATTTGTCTGTTTTTCTCAAATCTCTTCATTCCATCGAGTTTCTATTTAACTGATATTGGAACCTTTCCTTTAATTTAACTGATTCGAATTTTTCTGTAATCATTGTCTTTTCGGTCAGACAGCTTTTACTAAATCTTTTTCACCGAAATGCCATGTGAACTGCACTGTATAAAACTCAATATGGTGCGGCTGGAGTGATGCTTCGTTAATGCTTTTCCTGTACTCTCGCGTTGGTCAAAACATAGTGTCCACTCTCGTCAGGCTTCTCGAGATTCTGTTTGGACATTGGACGTAAACCAACAACGTATGGAGGTATAAGTGAAGGAAAGCGAAGGACCTCTCATTCTTTCGTTGGTCCTCCAATTACTATTAGAGCTGAAGAACTCGTATATTATTTTCGTCCAAACATCAACACGAGATAACTGCTGTCATTTTCTACGTGGTATCATCATGTCGAGAGATTTCCCTCACTGATTACTGATCACCCACTGCAACCGCACCACGATTTTCCTTCCTCATCCTGCTTCTATTCTTCCTCGTATGCACTTGCAGTACCTCTGAGGAGTTGCAGCAACCTTGGTTTTCCAGGGGTACTTCCTGCTTCCATGTGCCACGCTCCACCCTTGTTCGTATCGGTGTGCCGAAATTGAGCCGCATACCTTAATGCTCAAAAGGGTTCGCTAGTCCCCTAACCGAAATTGAACCTTGAGCCTATAGGCACAGCTGACCGAAGGTACCTGAGAACGCTGCAGATACGTAACTGCCCCCCCCCCCGTCAGATTTTGGTGACACTGCGGTGTTGTGGAGGACAACTAACGCCTGGACAAAAAACTTTCATTCGCCTATCAACGAACTATATCCACATCCCAGCATCTAAGTATTTGTGACGACTTTAAAATGTACGCAAGGTGATACATATGGAAGACTGTGTGTCTAAAAGTGAAGTATCGAATTTATGAAATAAAATTTACTTGTGACAGGTCGTTTTGAACACTAAAATTGTTCAGTTGATTAATATTGAAATTGAGTAAATAAAATGTGTAGCGTATAGTACATCACCAAATGTGCTATACTAGTAAGTACTCGCTGTTGTCAAAACTTAAAAATGTACACTTCACCAAATGTCAAAATTGTGGTGCTGTTTTCCTCGTTTTTTATCCACTCAACAGAGTTCTACGAAGTGCCGCGACCCAATATCGGTGCGTCCCTGAGGCGACCCTTTGGTTCACGGCTCAATTACGGTGCGCCCGTTCGTATTCTAAAGCGTGTGCCCCCACCGGTGGTAGTGTTGTCGCTCATCACCCAGTCATCCCCGGTTCGATTCCCGATGGGGTCAGAAAATTTGTAGCTTTTCACATTAATGTCCCAGTTCATAAAGCTGTGACTACTGAAAAACAAATCTTCCTTCCTCTATTCAGCTCCTCCTAGTCTCAATAACTCTAACTATTACTAACTACTTCTACTATCCCCTCCACGTGGGCCAACTTGTTGGTAAACCAGCTAACAATAGCCTACCATCCAACTCCTAACTCCTCGTAGATAAGCTCCATGTAGATCAGCTTCAATAGCATGCTACATTTCCCATTTACAAGTACAACAATGTGTATAAAGCATGTGCACGTTTTTCACGACAAGAGACTCGGAACAATAAATATGAGTGCAGGCGCACACTCTCCGTGATCACTCATGAAAGTTTATGGAAGCCATGCTCGAATTTTGTGTATTTTACTAGCAATGCTCCTGATTCCGAAGAACCTTTCTACAAAAATCAAAAATCAAATGTACTTTAGCCGCCTCGAAGAAATTTTTTCTGCACTTGAATAAGAGATACCTGAGGTTTGTCTTAGATTCGAACTGTTCTTGTTAGGTAAAGAGGAAACTAGGTAAAATTTTCCAGGAAATAAAACTGTTGTGCAGACATTTCAGACGATATTCATTTTTTGGATTTCGTAACAACTCGGCGAAATGTTTCACTGCTTTCATTAATTACGCGTTTTATTTCATATATTTACATAGATGTATTAAAAATTATATTTGCTTCCGAAATGTTTGAAGTATCTTACTTTTTGTTTGTTTGGAATTCCATTGTCTAAGTTAGTTTATTTATATATTAAAAACATGGAAATTATTGTAAATTTGCATTCATGTTGATTTAAATGTTTTATATTCGTATATTTTGATGAAGAGGTGCGCCACAATTGCAACCTTCCTTGACACCCACGCATTAAGTCTAAATGATACCAAATGTCTCTGAGCTTATTTCGCTCGTTCCATTTTCATAAAATACTTCGGATAGTTTATCTTCACGACGTTGCAGCTTTTTAAGGCCTGAAATTCTCTCGTCAATAGTTGAACCAATGTTAGAGTGGGAATGTAACTGCATATGCGGGTCACGCCATCAGTTCTCGTTTTCTGTCGAAAGATGCCCGGTATACAATATATACAGAGATCCATGGGATTACATTCGGTGTACTGATATTCTCCTTATGCAATCAGGTGATATGGGACCTCAATTGGCTGTATACCAGAGAAAATATTTTTTCTAAATCTGTATCTAGATACCATTTGATACTTACTTTGCCTACTCTGGTCCCGGGCACTTGACGAAAAAGCGTCCGGACTGGAAATTTTTCGCGGACTATGTTCTCAGAAGTAACTTTTTTTTCATAAATTCACTTTATATACGCTTGCAACATTGAAATCTTAAGCTATCCAATAAGATCTATTGTGTCAGAAGGATCAGTAGTGTCTGTGCGAAACTAAAAAATATATAGCAAAACATACCTTTTGTATGATATTGATTACGACTATTTGAAAAGCAACGTTTGATAGACGCTTCGTAATTTCCCAACACCTCTTTGTGCAAATACGAAAAGTTAAAATCTGAAGATGTGAGTTCTTTGAAAACATTCGAAAAACTTTAATAAGAGACGTTAATTGGAGACGAAATTGGACACTTTGAATCGAACTGCATTTCTTTAAATATATATTTCGTTAGTCATAAGTTGAGGTTACTTAAACGGTTTTCTAATTACTTTTGATTTATTGAGGTGACGATTCGCAACGGTGTTTCATGGATCTTTGTAAGAAATTGAAGACAACTCTTAAGTAATAAACTGGTGAAAAAATGGGGAATCATTTACTTTCGTAATCGTAGCCTTTATCTGTGAGACTCGGGCGGAATTAATTCAAATAATGTTGACATGTGTTCAGATTTTGAAATGACCGTTGCGGGGTTGTTATCATTGTACTTGTGACTATCAAGTGGTGTGATTTGCAATTGCGTATAGTGGTGGTCATCTTTTGATTGATTCAAATAAGTGCTATTATGCTGATTAAATGAATGTCTCGCCACTTCAAAAGATTCAGTCGTCATTACTTGTGCTTCTTCAACCCGTGCGCAGTGTTCTTTCCCACCTTTTACTTGGTTACATAACACAGCTAATGCATGAAGAAATGAATTACGGGCGAAGTTTCTACTGATCTTGGGAATGGAACTCGCAGATGTTTTTTTCGAGGTTGAGCAATGAGGTTTTTTGAGGTAGATGTGATAGTTGTTGGATCAATAACTTAGTACGAAATGAATCGTTATCTCTAATCGTTATACCCAATTTAGGAACACCTGCGTCTGCAGTTCGGTAGATCAATCATTCCCAAGTCCTTTCAACAGTTTGCTGCTAAAAATGTTCAAAAGAAGTCACGACTGCATGATAAAAAGTTATGTTTGTTCCACGACTGCATTGATATTCCCCTTCAGTTTATATTTTCTGCAAAACATGTGCATAAACGTTTCCACAAATTTGTATTATTTATTTGAAACGTCAATTTAATACAAATAATTCGTTGAACACGCCTTAAAACAACATATATTTGAGTATAAAATGAGTTTCATGCGTGTCTGAAGAGAAGAACATGTTCACTGATCGCATTTGTGATAGAATTCTGTATTTTCGACTCCCGTTTGTTTTTCTTCAACTCGTATAGTTTGTATTTTTATTATTACTCAAACAAAAATCTGCATAATTTTTTTTTTTTTATCGTGCTTCGCTAACTCGTGAGAGTGTTATGAATATTCATTCGAGTGAATAATATTTTATATTATCTTCTTTCCATCGTTTCTTCAATTTATTCTACCTACTTTTTCTCGTTTCCCTCTGTTTAGTTTCCCATTTTTATGTGAAAGCCATAGCCAGAATGTCAATTCCGTTTTTTGTACCTTACCATACCTGGCTCTTCTTTCCTTCCCTACTCCTTTGATTTTGCGTGTGTTGTACTGAACCTTATCTATCATGGGATTTATTTAGACCAACTTTTTTGCGATAAAACTATCCTCTTATTTCTGCTTTTGTTAAATCTTTCACTTCGAGTTATCTGGTTCTCCCTTTTGCCCTTCTTTAATGCTGGTCATTCATTAACGACTAGGGTAAGTGCGAAGTTATAGCGAATCATTAGCAGTTTATGTACGCGTCCTTCAATGCTGGATTACGATGCAAATTCTCAAAGATGGACGTGTGCAGCGCGTGTTCAGCATTTCATGAATCATGGCGCGTATGCTTCACGCAAGTTCTCGCGTCTGCTATTTTCCACCCTCGTCGGGCGTTTCGTATCTTTTTGTTGACTGTGGTGCGTGCCTTTTGGGTATGTGGAAGACAGGGCGCCGCGATGGTGCTTCTTACATTAGGCGCGACCACTGCGCTGCTGGAGTTGCCCGTCATTCACTGCTTAGCTGAAGTTCTTTGCCCTCTTCCGAGTGGTTTTTCTCGGCATACTGCATCTCACCGATAACGTAATATTTGCTAATTTTCTGGTAATTCCATGAAAACTGTTACAAGATAGTCTGATGATATTTGGGAAAGCATTCGCGGTTTATTTTGCATTTGAATCTGTTGATGTGACCCACAATTTCTGGGATCCGGAATATTCATATTTCAGAAGTTCTAAATTACATCGTAAAGAAATTATTTCTGAGCCCGAAGCCTACATGTTTAAGTTAAACCTTTAAAAGAATCGCTCATCAATAAATTTTTTGAATGGAGTGTTGCTCATAAGAACATCGTTGTGTCTTTAACAACTACAATATGTTAGACATGTAGTGAATCAATGAAAAAGAAAGTGTGCAGAATAGTACATGTGTTTTGTGGTGATTGTATTTGCTATTCAGGAGATTGCGGCCACATGTTTCTTGAAATTTCGTTGTGTCTCTGCCCACAAATGAGTGATTGATCTATTTGCGCGGTTAAATGACTTAAAAACTGTTTTAATAAGAAACTTCCACTTGTGTAACTTTATTCTTGGTGGGTAAAATTTGAAACATCTTCGATCTTTTGTAGAAAGTTTTTGAACTTGTATGCACAAATATTACCTATAGAAAACTGGTTGTAATCGTTTCTACCACTCTCGCCCTTGACTCTGGTCTGGCAATGATTGATATCGTACTACTGCGCATAACTCAAAGATATTCAATTCGTGGAACTCTTCTAATAAGCTGGATATGTAGTTGCGTTTTTATTTGAGATTCTTGAAGATAAGGAAATAGGTGGTTCACCACTGTATGTAGACACGTCCGGGATCTAGTGAAGCGTACCCAAATGAGGCTTGACGGTTGTAGCTCCCTTAAATTTGATCCGCGGCGGATGAAAAGGCTCAATCCAGATTTCAGTAGTCGATTTCAACGTTTCAAAATTTCTTTTTTATCTAACCAAAATAAATGTATCTCGAAAATATAATTAGTTAAAATCTGACCTTTCTAGGTCACAGGCTTGAAATATGGCAGAAAAGGCGTTTTCAGAGAAAAAAAATATTTCCTCCTAGTGGTAAAGTTTCCAAAAAACATTTAAAATAATTCTTTTATGTCCCTCTCGAAGAAACTTCTCTGCGAAATATTGTCGCAGAGATCTGCCTTTCTCTAAAATTTGGGAAGATACTAGAATTGCATAATTTAACATGGAATATCGTTCATGAAATTTTGTTTATTGACACGTTTTTTATTAAAAACAACAAATTCGTAATGTGGAACATGTACTTACAAAGAAAGAAAGAGAAAGCAAACAATAAACCGACATGCAACATAACTCAATTGCATTCTTTTGTGAACATACCAGTTCAAGGAGATAAGTCATTAAAAATGTTAATTAACTTTTTAAAATTTATAAAACACAGTTTCATGTTAGTTTACGTTAGCATGTATACTGCGCTGAAAAGACCATTATCAAAATATTAAAAAACCGTCCTGCCGTAAATGCGAAAATTGAAACTATCTTCAGTCTACTCGCACAGCTTGGAACCGCTTAAATGAAATATATAATTTAATCCTTTTGTTTTTGTACTATTGTTCGATTAATTATTCTAGTTGTACTAATGTCTTCGAAGTGTCACATGTAGAAAAGTGCAGTTTGCATAAAGTTATTGTTTTTGTTGCATTTTCGTGCTTTGTTTTAGTTTGTACCATGTGATGATTTTTTAGCATATTTTGTAGTTACAACGTATCCACAAACAATTTCACAAATGATATTGCTTTAGATTACAAAAAACAGATTTTAGGTTTGGGGGAGGGGGGCATTGAAATCTGGAATGAGATTATCCTTCTCCTATCCATAGTTCTTGCGTGCACGTGTTTCTCCCTCTGCGTATCAAGTCCCAAATGTTGTGTTTTAACAATACTTTTAGAAATATTTTACTTTGGCGTTTACGGAAAAACTTGGAAGGGATGCGTTCTGATTTACCACAACTTTCAATGTGAATGTTTCTTTTATTTCGTAGTTTTATTGATTTCTCGTTGTAAATTTACTGATGTCTGTTATACCTCGAGAAATTTGAGAATTATTTTCCACGAACGTTTTTTAAGATATAACTGTAACGCATACCATATTTGATCTTGAGGCAGAATAATTGAACTAATCATCGTTCCACTTGTGAGTGAATATAATTACGAATTGGTCTGCGGAAAATATTATATCTTCAACTATTTTTGGATCTACGTTTATAAGGAGCAAAACAAGTTATCTTTTCGATGACATTTATGCTCACTGTCGTGTTTTGAAAATCATTCCGTAGATAAACTATGGAGATTTGAAAATAAATTTCCTAGGCAAGCTCTCTAATTTACCTGTCTTTGAAGCAATACATTTTTTTGTTTGACATAGCGTAATCATAGCAACATAAAATTTAATGTTTTGAAACTGCGTTAAAATTTATATCCATTGTTACATATTATCTATAAAGAACGAGTAATAAGTTGAAAGATGTGAATATATTTCTACTAATTTGTTGCAAACACGTATTTTTTGGTTTTAAGAGAATAAAAAGTGTAAATGAGTGAACTATATTTTGTCGCGTTTATGTATTATGACTCTTACCAAAATCGTAACGTAGTTTGTAAGACTAACTTCGCCGAGGATTCCCGAGCGGCCTTAGTGGGATAGCAGGAGGAGCGCGATCCTTCTCGTTAGCACGTTCTCTCGCTCCCAGCTGTGCTATGAGCTGCTCGAGAAGTGCGAAGGCGATGTTACATCAGCCGACGGAGCCGTGTTCTGCGGCGGCGACTTGTCATCGTTCGAAAGCCGCCTCCGCATCAGATTCCGCCTGTCGCGGGATCGGAGGCTGTGATCCATGTGCGTCAACTGGAAGCCACGTGCTTTGTTTTGCTGGGCTCAGCATGTGGGGAAAAGAGCGCCGCCTCGCAAGTGGTGGAAGAAGGCCTCGGATGAGAGCGGGATACGTGTACGGGTGGTTTTTCGGATCCTTCCGAATAGAGGGCTATTCTCTCTTTTGGAATCGCGTAATATAACCTATCGTAACTGGGACATTTGCATAGTAATCCGACGTAGTTTACGTTCATTCTATTTGTTACAATACTGTTTACTGAGTTGCAAATAAATGACACTGGAATCGATTTTTTGACAAAATCGCAGTTTCTTGTCGGGGAGAGTTATGTACTTACATATGAATGCGTTGGATTGTTGACTATATTAGCTGCCGCAAGCTATAGATTGGGAGATTCGTTTACCACTAAATGGACCTAATGCCTAATGCTGTAGACCTTAGCAGGCTTGTGGTTTTAAAATTTTCATTTCTTCGTGCAAGGTCTTATATTTCTTTGAAATATGTTTCCATGTCTTGCTCGATTTCTCAATACTTCGCGTAAATGTAACGTTATATTTTCGAATTGTCACCAATTTATCGTGGTGCACAGATCTTTCAACATGTCTCTGCATAATGATTTTTTTCCGCCTGAAATAATTTGTGCATTTAATAAATGATTATGTAATTGAAGTGTAGAGGGTCACTGTTTCGAAGATTCGTAATAATCTGACGGTGCTTACATTAATCCGTCCAGTGAAGTAATCGAAGGCTCATTAAGTTGAGAAGAGTGAAGTTCGCGAAATGCGAACGGAGGTCTAGAGAAGCGATTCCTTCTACATTGAGCGACAGATGTTCTCGACGCGGGTAAGCGAATGCTCATGCTGCGTGGCCCATCCCTTGGCTGGCATGACGTAAGAGATGGGCTCCCGTCGTTCAGTCGCTCGGACGCGCGCCTCTATCTGTTATGTGGCGCGCAGCGGCGGCGTCGCGTCCGTCGGTCACCGTGGGCGGCAGGCGGAGCGAGACGGCGAGACCTTGGCGCGACGCGCGCACGTCACCTGCGCCCGTGCTGCGAATTCAATCCGTGTCCGGCTTCCGGCGTGGATTCGCGCGCCGCCGCTTGGCTCAGTCCGAGCGAGCACAGGAAGCGACGACGGTGTCTGGGCTGGGCATGGCTACTCCCGGCGCGGATAATGGAGAGGAGATGCGGGGGCGCGTAATGCCTTTCTTTTGCGACGAAGATCGAACGCATTATGGCAGGTATAACTTAAATAGTTTTTCCCCATTTTTCATCCATTGTAGGTTCTCGTGTTTGTCCCGTCCGTTTGTGTGGCGCGCTGGAACGTGTGAGAGCCAAGGAAACTCAAATTATTTTTTTCTATGTGTGAGCGCGCCAATGAAAGTTTGCCAGTACCACCATTACCTTCATTGATTGTTCAATGTCTGTTACATTATTTTTTCTAGAAGGATCTGCGTGTTTCCTTCACTGATATGCGTTTCAACGTGTATCACTGGACGGGTATCATAGGACGATACAAAATGGGTTGGTTTGGATAGATGGTTAGAGGGCAGTTTGGTTTGGTGACAGACCACAGGTTTGGTTAGATGTTACTATGTTGAGATATGTATCTTCCTTTCCCTGTAGTTGAATATGTATTTCAGTAAAAAAACTGAAGTGTTGGAGAAAACACTTCTCTTATGGAATTATTAGGTAATATACAAGTAATACTTTCTATCGCTACACCAAATTTTGTCTCCCTATGTTATCGTATGTAAAGTATTTCTGCATCCTGATGCAATAATCTTAACTGACAACCGCAGTTTTACGGTCCCGCCCTTTAAAATGTTTGGTTCCTCTGACAATCACGTGGCAGTTCCAAGTTCACTATTTTTTAAGGACATCTGCACCGACCTTAAGGCAGTTAATTTATTTATGTTAATTGGTGCCACTAAACTCAATAGCGTTGATGAGTTGGTTACCACGCAATATATAGTTCTTCGAAATGGTTCTAGGTACTCCAACGCTGTGGAGAAAGGCAGCGAATAAGCTACCATTATGCTAATAGATGTAAAATTATGTTCATAATAATGTGTTTATTGTTTCATATCGTCAGTAGCGTCAATTCAGCTATTATGTTGTGAACGATTGAATGACGGCCAACTCATAGTTGTTCGCAGATACTTGATGGCTTCGAAAACCTTGCTTATTATTTCGAATTTCCTTGAGGCATTGCGCTGAATTACTTTACACTCGTAGACAAATCGCTAATTTGTTAGATGTGATGAGTTTGCGAGATTCTGAGACACACAGAGTTATTGACTTCCCAAATTCTGTTTTGGATTATTGAACTTGTAGTGGATGTAGTTAGAGAGAGCGTAAATAACTTAAAATTGTTGCATGGTACGTTTTATGTGCTGTGTTCAACCCAACCGACAATAATAGAAAATAATGTTCTCATGTTATTGAAAGTAATTTGTAAAAATGCCCGATACCACTGTTGCTTCCTGAACTCCCGCGAATAACATTCTGAAATCCCATTGCGCATCCAGAAATAACGCAGTGGTCAGCAAGAAAGATGGAAGTTGTCTTAGTTTATGAGTAATGTTTCTCTTGTATTTGTATGGGAGAGACATACCTCTCTAATGGTCCCATTATCTTTTACATTACCACTATCGTTCTCGCGAACACTATTTCATTGTGGAGCTTTCTGGTAGTTAGCACAGCGCTAGATGTTATTAAAGCAAAACCGTGGCTTGCTTTTGTGCAGACAAATAGTCCGGAGGTGGATGTACCCTTCGCGTAACTGCCTCGTTTCTCTTCTACCATTTTGGATACTGAAAGCTACCTTAACAGAATTCAACTGTATTGAACGGTATTTCTTTATATTACGATATTTCGCTTTTCTCGTTAAGTATAACCAAATGTCTCAATTATCATGTGATAATTTTTTTCTCTCTTACTTCATTCTTCTGGTCGAAGACTTGAGAATCCAGTGATAACGTTGAAGCACTTTGACTACGTTGGTTTCCTTGAGAGGTTGTAAATCTGTTCTTATGTCTCTAAAAACTTATTTCGATATGAAAAAAAGAAAACAAATATTTCTGTCTACTGAGACGCGGTTTGTCCTGCACAACTAAATATTTCATTTCGATGTCTACTTTTTTGTAACCACTCGAGATGTGTTCTTATGAAATATATGCTGCAATTATGACTGCAAATATGTGACTGCCAAATTTTGTGGTGTATGCTGATTATTAGAATTTCATGATGAATTCCAGCTTCGGATGTAGCTTTCATTAGGTAAGGTTATAATCGCCCGAATACTGGGATATATCAGTGTTATTTTTATAAAATATGAGGGTCTGTGTTGTAACAAGTGCCGCGTATTCTAGTTGTAGATCGGTTTCCCGGAAACCAATGGAATAATTTAAATCTAGTGTATACATGTAATTCGAAGTATGTCAGCTCGGCTCATGTTCTATTACATTTCCCCACCTCTTCTAACTACCGTACTTCAATCGGTCGCACATCCTTCTCTCCTCCTTGCTCTCTCATACACGCACGAAAATATGCGCGCGCGCTCACTCGCACATACACACACATGCGGGCACATACACACACATGCGCGCACATACACACACACACACACACACACATACTCCACCGGCTGCGCATGCAGATGAATGGGCAGAGTCCGTTTTCCGCAACGCAGAGAATGTTACAGGGATGTTTTGTAATAGAGATGGAATACACCGCATGTGCGATTTGAATGTTAATAAAACATTATAGGTCGATAATTCGACGTGATGAAAAACGGGGAGTGAAGTGTCGTGAACGTGGTGTGCATGTATGCAGTGATGGCTTGCACTCAGGTTCAAATATTGAAATAAATGCCCGAGGGTAGCAATCTTGTTCATGGTAAAAAATTGTTTACTGTAATAAAAAATTAGTATAAAATTTGAGAAGTGTTAATTGATATTTCTTCACGGTGCTTTCAAAAATAAATTTTGTGGATGATTTAATTATTAAGATAAAAGTGTGTTGTTTTTTCGATGAATCGTGAGATACATGTATATTGGGTGAGTTTTGATTTTGTAAAGTAATAATCATTCTGTAAATAGCTATCACTTCTAACATCAGCCTTGTCAACGCAATAATTTGCTCCGAAGTCCACTTCATCATATTTAACATTTGTGATGTTGTAATTAGTTTCCTTCAATGTAGTTTTCTTGTGTTGATGGAAATGAAATAAATTTGTTTAAAAAATAATCGTTTTTTACAACTGTATGGGGAACATGTATCGGATGTGTTGAGATCGACTATACGAAATCTATCAATCTAAGTTTATTACCCTTTTCGAGAACTTAGGGTTAGTATAGTTAGAGCGTATACGTTGGGTTAGTACATGAAGGAGAAATTATTTCTCGATTTTCCTCAATCTGTGCGCGTCAGCCTTCTTCAAGCCAGTGTTCGCTTAGGTGTTACGCCTTCAATACATGGAGCTCCTCTCCCGGCAAGGTAGGATCGAATGCTTTTTTGCCGTTTCAACAGTGCTTGATCGCTATTTAATTGCTTTTGGAATAGAAACGGGCGCTCCTTACAGAAAGGCAAACTGGAAAATTTTAAACACTGCAGAATATTACGTGTACGAAACTGCCCCTTTCTTGGAGCGTCGAAAACAACTGTGGATCTGTTTTATAGATCACTTCGTTTTCAAGTTCTTATTTTTTATGAAACAGAAATTTTGTACGGTGAGCGGTGGTTGAGAAGAATTACGCTTCCAATGTATAAGAATGTGTCACGCGTGGTGATATGATTATGCTACAAATTGGCGTTATTCGTGAATAAAATTGTCGAAGTGCCGAAATAGCGTGAAAATGGTAAAAGTATTAATTTTCCGGCAGCGAACAAGAGATATTTTACCATTTGTTTCTACCACTCTGGAATATCGTACAAAAGCCCTTTAGGGTTAATGTACACGCCCACGCCTAGATCGTCGTGGTGAAGATAAAGCGTTTGTGTGGGATCCACGTCAAGTCGTGGAGTACGAAAGTCTTAAAAGAAAAAGTATAATACAAACATCAACTTTTCAGAATATTATACATCATGTTTATGCCTATCGATTTGAGAGTTTTAACTTTTCATGGTGTTCTCTTTGGTTAGGCGCTGAAAAAAAAAGAAAAACGTTTTGTCTTAAAATAATATCACTGTGATTCGCGGGAATACCATTACGTGCGTTATCATTAATTAAAAAAGACGTAATTCATAAAAGAATCCTGTAAAATGATTTGGAAAGTTAGTAACGAAGCGTGTAGTAGGGGCAAAAGTAACAGAACTAGAACCTGTTTTTTGTATAAACCAATGACGGCATTAATATATTATTTGATGTACTATTGTGTTTAATTGTAATAATAATAACAATGTCTGGTTAATCACCAAAAAGAGAAATATCTTGCAATGACATTAATGTATAATGTATATATTAATGTAACTGTTGCTTTATTTTATGTAATAGGGCGCCTGGATGGAATGAAAATAAGTAAATTAATGAAAATCTTAATAATTAATTAGACGTAGCATACCATCACTTGTAATCTAATCTGGAAATAACAGGAATGGCAAAAGTTGTTTCAAAAACCACAAACAAAGATATGAAATAATGCCGCGCGCAAGGGACACCGGTGGTACTAGTGTTACAATGAGCAGTTACCAATAAACTCTTGTATTTTAATGTTTAAAATGTTTTAATTAAGAGTAATAGTTGTTCTAGAAAGTAGCAACAGTAAGAATTTAATAAAACATAGTGGATTAAAATAAAAAACAAGTGGATTAAACAATGATACAACGCTGGCCTACCAGCCATCCCTGGAATGTCGGTACTACTTTTACAGGATATAATTCTTTGAATGTACTTAAACGACTACTAGAGCATTACGTGATACCGGAATTCTCGTCTTAAGAGAGCATTCGTATCTAGTAGAAAAACCGTTCATAAAACTATCTTGTGTGTATGTCAATGTCCCGCCTCTTTGTGAATAGACGATATTTCACCCTGAGCAGCTGCTCCATAATGCGATGGCTGAACTAGTGGGATAGTGCCATTTGCCAAACAAAATGACTATGTTAGAAGTATCATACCATTCCTTACTAAATTCTTTAGTGTGTTCATATTCTTGAGAGTTGTATGTTCATTTCGAATGATGTGTGCGTCTTTATCTTGCTTGGATTTACATTTGTACACGCTTCAAGATACCATGTTTGTGATTGATGTGACATTTCTCATCTGAACTTTTTATTCCATTTGGCTCATTATGCATAATGTTCTTTTAGAGAAAAACATCTTTATAGAGAGAACAGTTTTCTTATCCAGATGTTTTCTCACGACAGTGCTTCCTTAGCGCTTTGCGTCATAATGGTGTCAAGGTAACATTTTATTCGTCGCCCGCTGTGTTCTTGTTTACACCAGTCTGTGCAGTGAGCGGTCCCGATAGCATGCTCCCCCCTCCCCCTCCCCCAATCCCACTCTCTCGCTCTCCTCTCTCGCTCTCTTTCGTTACTTCAGGAAATAGTTTAAGCGAAGCAAAGCAGGTGTCTAGAAGTACCAATTCGGTACCGCATTTGTATGGAGATGCTTCAATTCCCCCACATTCACGAGATTTATCGTATAACGCATAGCATTGGATTATCTTTGCTGTTTGTGTCTGCCTTTCTTGAATATTCTCTTCTACAGACTTCTGTAAGTTTCCGAAAATGTTATTTAATTTTTTAACATAATTTTTGCTCTTTGCAGGTAAGTGGAGGAGTAGTGTTTGAGAGCGGCGCAGACTTTGCATTCGAGGGTGAGTGCGAAGTTCTCTCACAGCCCGCTCAGGATTCGCAACCACATTCAGTTGCTTTGAGGTGGACGTGCTTTCAGATTGTTGAGATCTGACCTTTTCAGTATTAATAATAATCTTATTGCAGTACTCATTCAAAATAACATAGGATATTCTTGGGTTGAGATTATCAAGTTTGTCTATCTTGCGAACGTTTCGACTGATGTATTTTTTATCAGATCTGCAAATTATAATTAGTTTGTATATAAATAATTCCAAATATTCAATAATGGTTACTCATTTGACTTCTGTGGGATGACAACAATACCTTAAATAAAAAGTTTGTATAAGTTTTATTTTAGTAAGCATTTGCTGTTTTTTACAATTGAATGACACCTAGAATAAAGAATTCGTTCCATATCCCGACGAATTTGCAATGAAGATGAGATAATACGCTTCTTCTATTGCCTGGTATCACTTTTTAGCGCAATTATTTCTTCTGTGAACTTCGAACAGCACTTCGACTATACGACTCTGGGTCTTGAGAGGCTTCTGGTCCTCATACTCCAACGTTGGACGTCCAGGGCTCAAGAGTAAAAATAGCTGTCAACGTGTGATGCGTGTTTGCTCTATTTTGTATGTATGGAATGTATCTGTGTGCACATGTCACTCTGTCAACCTTCCTTGGCGGCCACGAAATTAAATGTACCAAGAGGAAAACAACCCTTAGGCGATGGGGCTAGAACGAGGAACATGGATGTAGATTCTCATGCTGGGTCTTTGTCATGGAAAAGATATTCACTTTCAATCACGTTGTAGTTCTTCCTAGATCTGAAGGTTTAGAGTGAAAGTCACTAATTACAAGATCTGCTATAATGCATAACATGATTAGGTTAGGATGTAAGCTGATGAACGTGTTGAATCGTTTTCGAGTTCATTTCATTTTGTGTTTCACGGGATTACGTACCTGAAGAGGATAAATCTTTAAGTTTGATCATTAGTACTATTTGTAACACCAGCTATTGCAGTGGCCTCGTCATGGCCAACACTGCTGTATCTTTCGTAAAGAAACAAAGACTGCAAATTTTTTAGATCATAGTTTTAGAGTAGTATTATTCATGAAGTTCTTAATTTCCTGCGTGGTTTGAATTTATAAATATATCGGTTTTTTTCACAAAAGTTATTGTTTTATCATTCTGTCAGATTCTTCGCTTATCAGTTATGCAAATTGCAGTGCTCAATGATATTGTACGCGTCTGTTTGAATTTTAACTTAGCGATTTATGAAGGTGCATTTACCCCTCCTATTTCATAAATAAGAAACGGGTTCAAGGGTAAAAAATTACCGACTCACGGTAAATTGTCTGATTTCATTTTAAATGGAGCATACGTTCCAGGAAAGATTACGAAAAGAATTTCAACGTGAAAATTGTTTTTGGTCAACCATTTTCTGTGACATATTTTATCGTTCAAAAATTTTCTGTGAGATATACCGTCTTACCATTTTTATGAATAAAATGGAGACTATTTTTCCGCGAGCTAACGTTAAAGAACAATATGCTAACGAACTCTATGCTGTAAGAGTTCTTTGTTCAGGTTTTTGCTCTTGTTATACACTTAACGCAGTCTCCTTACTATTTTTCTCCTTGTATATTCGTTATGTGTGTAATTTCACCACGTTCACTTACTGCTCCGAATAGTGTGCTGGGTTGCGATTAAAGACAGTATAGTCGCAAACGTTGAGCAGAGCAGTTGGGTATGTGTGCACGTAATGCTAATGTGAATAAACGTGTGTTTTTCTCAGTGTTCTCTTTCACTCTTGGTCGAGTGACCACAAGTTTATTGGTAATTTTTGTATTGGTTATGTTTAAAAAAACTATATTTAATTAATTAAGACGCGTTTGAAAACTGATACGAAGTATTGCTATAAAGTGAGAGGTACTATTTAAGCAAAGTTGTTGATTCTTCTTAAATGTTGTAAGAAGGAAGAGGATACTCACTATAACATAAAAAACTGGAAAATGATAAGTTGTGGCAGCGAAAAGAATGAGAAGGTTTTCCGATGGAGGGAAGAAACTTTAAGTAAAATAAGAAGGAAGTTCTATAGGATAGAAACCTACTTCCTTACGTAGACAACGGCGCGTACATGCCCATTCAACATTCATTCGCCAACGTTTGTATTCTGTTCATTGGCCACGTGTATTAGATTAAAACACAATCAAACAACCGCCCTATTTTTAGGGGACGGTATTTTTTTGCGTATAATTTTGGGTTATAAATTAAATTTCCAATTCTGGAGGTAAAACTTTTCAAAAACTTTTATGCGCGATTTGTGAAGAAATTTTTTTATTTTTAATTGACGGTAAATGAAAATATTTGATGGTTTTAAGTGCAGAATTTTCCTTCGTGTAACATACGGAAAAATTAATATATCATGTCTTGTTATATTCCTAGTCTTGAAATTTTTGTTGTCTTTGTCTCCATATTTCGAAATAGTCATCCGCCACCCGATTGTACTTCTAGTGTATCATGGCGGAATCACTTGCTTTCAGATTGATTTATAGACAAGAAATTTGTAAACATATTACTGTTGGCGTCCTTAGCAGTGTCAACACTTTTCGGATGTCGTTCAATATGTTTCTTGTAAAATGTGACACGTGAACTACAATTGTGTTGCTCCATGTATTTTTCCCAGTCCCGTTAGATAATTTGTCACTTTGGTTTCTCGGTTAAAAATCTGCAGGTACTGAATCGTGCACTGATGAATCTGCTGACTCATTCTCTGTGGTCGTGGAGCTGTCAGTCTCTGGTTTCGTCGTCCCTCGCATGGGTAGGGGTGGTCTCGAAAACGTCTCCACGTTGTGGCTTGGCGAATCTCTAGTAGCTCCATGTTTGTACTTGTTACATTGAGATCTGTCGATATCAAATGTTGTGCAGTATCCATGGCGTCACTACGAGCAATGATGAGTATTTATGTTCCCACGGCGCGAGGTATTACGAACTTGAGGTCAGGCTCGCCAAGCCATATGCCGTTACAATAAGGCTTAAGAATGGCGCTTGTTCATATGCTAGTTTTAAGAAAACTTTGTCTTTGGTCTATTGACTTATTTCTCGGGTCTAGCGTTCACTGCGCTTTCAAGTAGTCCTGTTTTGCGAGGTGGACACGGGAGAAAGAAGGATGTCACGGACAGGGTGTAGGAGGCGGGGATCACAAACATTGTGAGGCTTGCGAATGTGTACATGCGATGGATGTGGCGGTTGTCGGATGGCGGGGAGGGGGAGCATAGCATTAAGCCAGGTATGTGAGGAGCGCGACGCTGCAGGGGCGATCTTTGGCCAAGTGGAGTCTCAGGAACGCTTGTAAACTGAAGCCTCCGGCGCGGAAAGACATCTCGAAGCCGTGTTTGGTATTCTCTTATTCTCTTATTGTGAGTTGATTACGTGCATCTTGTATGAGCAAATTCCATTCCCTAGGTTTGAAAACATTGTCAGCAGATTTCCCATCAAACGCAAAAGTGTCTATTCGCGATAGAAGAAAATTTAAGTTTGTGTTCTGCATGTTCTTTCCACGTGTAGTAGAGGAACTGCACTGTTTATTTTACTATACCAAATAGTACTATTTAATTTCCTTCTATTTAATAAACGTTCGGGTAGAAGATGTCTATAGCATTATATAATTACCTTTTGTGCGAGAAAAAATACATTTGCAATATTAGTTTGTGATTCCGATAAATGTCTGAGACGAAAAATACTTATCGAGTCATGAGTATTTTGTGTAAGTCGTTCGGTGGTGCAGTAGCCTGCGTAATACGTAAAACTGTATGCGCAAGTTTTTCATTGTTCGTGGTCAAGCGTTGCTCTGCCTGCGGTGCGAAGTTCTTGTTACGTTCGCGAGAGAACATCTCCCGTGGAGTGACGTGTCACCCCAGCGCGCTGCTTGAAATGCATGTGATATTCCAAATTGTCATATCATTTGAGGTTTCAGATTATATTGTGTTGTGTTTCAGTATTGACAGTCATTATTTCACTCTTCGGGAAGAGTTATTTGAGAATCAGGCGGTTGAAACGTCTCCTCTAATTCGGCTTTTCATAGGACCATTAATTCTTTCATGTCCCTAGCGACCTTGTGGAAGAAATGGAGGTGCAAATTACACAGTTCCTTCTGGTAGTTTCATTAAAATGTATACCCGTATTCAATAATTTGGTTCTGAAACAGTTATAAAGATTATTGCTAAAAAGTTTAAAATCAATATATGCATTTGTTCTGTGGAGCATTATTATTTATTGGTTTACGCGTTTAATTTGATTTAAGTATTCAGATGTGCTTTGGAAAATTGTCCGCGTAATTTCCTTTCTTGAGTGTTTTAAGAGTTTACGATCTTAGTGAAAATACGCGCTTTTTCAGTTTCACTATATTCGTCTTTCGTTACTGCTTGTGTTGTGTTTACCCTGACACAAGTGGCATATCTAAATTTAGATTTCCTACTTGCTTCATCGCGATAGTTTGCACTTGAATATTTGATCGTCCTTGTATTTCTTAATTTAAGAAGTTTATACGGACATGATGGATGGCCCATTTCAATTGAAGGCTGTTATAATAGCCTGCTATTTGAGGCTATGTCAGTGTTGCAATAACTGGAATAGAAACAAAAGACGCGGGTACATTGTAAATCAGTTAATGGAAATGGCGAATATGTATACAGATTAAGAATTTAACGAGAGAAGTCTTTTCTCGGCTCTTTCGTAGCCTGTAGTATGTAGATTGTTTTGGGTTTGATATTTTGGTATTTAGCCGGTTTCTGTAAAAGTATTGTTGAAGACAACACAGAAGGTCGAGGTGGAATTAGTTTATAAGAATTCTCCACGATCCTCAAAATATAGTTTGTCGTCTGGATGAACTTGGTTGTCCGTTTACAATTGTTACCGTGGCGGAACCATGGATGTTAGGGGTTGTAAGGCAGGAGTTGAGGGAAGTTAATCCTCCTCCTCTTCCTCCGCCCATAAAAATAGAGAAACAATGATGGAAACAAAAATACCGACGTCCTGCCTTCTATCAAAAATACCGATCGATTTATGAAATTGGGAACGATTTATGAAATAGTTGCCTCAGTATTGCAAACGATTGTCCATAAATTATTGTCAGCATTGAAAGGTTAAAAGAGTACAGTTGACCGAAAGATGACGGCATAGTAACGCGTGAAAATGCCTCGATTCTAGTGTGAACCATTTGGAAGGTATTCTTGGGAGACGTATGAATTTTCTGTTGTATTGTTTGGATTAACATTTATATGTCCTTAACATAACGTGTTAATTAATCATGGAAGTCTATTGAACTCCGACGATAGAAACAACCCCTGCGTTCTAGTACAGAATCATATATTATTAAGCGAGAAATAGGTGTATGCATCTCGATTTACCCTCGAAAACGCCTGTAATATCTTCAATGAAACACAACTCCCAGAAAAGATTATTTTGAGATGGATAAGCGTTCTAACATGATCTCATTTTCGAGTCGGATCGGTTTAGATCTTAAAAAAATCGTATGAGTGAGTACTAAGTAAAATCCCAGTTGAATTTTTATGTTAGTACATTACAGTTT
Source organism: Laupala kohalensis (assembly GCA_002313205.1). Lineage (NCBI taxonomy): Eukaryota > Metazoa > Arthropoda > Insecta > Orthoptera > Trigonidiidae > Laupala > Laupala kohalensis. The sequence goes on along the minus strand of NNCF01128903.1, from coordinate 358,194 downwards.
TTATCCCAAGTTGGGTAACTTGAGCTTATTGCAATAATCTTAAAATTTGTGACAAATCAATCACGCATTTGAAGTTAATTTTCAGTTACGCTAAAGTTTTTAATTAAAAAAAATAGATTGTGTGTCCTGTCTTCCTGGTGTAGGGTATCATGTAGAGTAAGGGATTCGTGATCTTCAGGTTCAGTGTTCGAGTCCTTGATTTGGAATTTTTCTGTTCATTTAGTCTACATTTTGTAACGGTTTATACATTGGTACAGTTTTGTGCATTTTTTTTAATTAGAAAAGATGAATTCTGCGACAAACGAGACAGCTGCTGTTTCACTACGAAATACAACACATAAGTGTGTTTAATTTCAGTGTAAAATTCTACGCTAAGGAAAATGAGATATTATAGATTGTATATCGATATCACAGTTTCCCACTGAAGGTGGCTTCGTGGTATTGTGACTGTTTTTAATATATATCATTGTCATCCGAGCAATTAGCTCTTTATACAAATATTTTCATTTTAAAGTATATAAATATTTATTTTCATGTAGTTAACTACATTCCCATCCTCCTCCCTCCTCCTCCTCTTTCCTCCTCCCTCCTCTTTCCTCCTCCCTCCTCCCCCTCTTCCCTCTTCCCTCCTCCTCCCTCCTCCCTCCTCTTGGGTGGGTGTTCTTTTTCCACGCGTTTCTCGTAAAACCATCTGTAGTAGAAACGAATGATAAGTCGAAGTATGTGTGTTCTTTGTTGTTTTGCACGAGAACCGCTTTCAGAAGTAAATGATATTATTTAAAATTTATTTCTATCTAAAGTTATGTAAATCTCAGTCGCTGCGAAATGACATCTGCATTTACAAGTCATCCCTCCTTCGCCCTTGACACTATTGTATTTGATTTGAAAGAGCACGAGTTAAAATCGGAGTTCATTTCCGAAAGAGTAAAAATTTACGTAAGAGCTTCAGCTGCCAACCCAATATAACGCGCTGCATCTTCCGCGCCCACGCTCTTGTGGCGCTGTGACGTAACGTGCCCACGTAATTGTACTCCAAGCGTACGATGAACTGGAATACGCCTCGTAAATCTTGTCTACGAAATTACCGGTGGACGTCAAATCATGTCGCGCTATGTATTCTTAGGACATGATTAACAATATTTTAGCAGCATTGGTTTCTACTATTCTGTGAAAGGTTTATTGGCGAGGTTCAGGTCATGAGATCTGCCCTTCCACGTAACCGTCGGACTTGAGGAAAGGAAATTGGGAAGGAGAGATGTTGGGTTGCTCGTCTGAATCTTATGAGGCACTGCTGGTATTTCGTTTATTAGCTTTGCCATTGAGTTATGTTTATAACAAGTGTCGGTAAGTTACCCGACTTTTGAGAAACACTGGCTGATTTTACTTTTCTGCGCCCCAAGGCCATATCATAACATATGAGCCCACCGTCAAATAAGAAAAAATATTTAGCTGCTATATCTAGAAAATTTGAACGACCTAGAGTACCTACAGAATTTTAACATTTTATTTTTAACAGATTGTAAAAGAACAGTTATGTAACAAATATGTATTGTTATCAAGTCTTTAAATTATTCTGAATGTATTGGTAATAAATCGTTATTATTAAAATCACGAAATATTCGATATTATTAATAATTGCATTAATTTCATTGTGACCGTTGGTTTCCCATGGTTCCCAACGGTGCTCAATTGAATCGATAGTTGCAGTATACTTAAAAGATATTTTACAACTAAATAAAACAATATTAAAGAAGCACTAAAGGATGATAAAAAAATACTATTACGATACAAATCACAATTAAATAAAATTACAATCATTTTAAGTTCAAAACAAAGGTTTCCAAAATTAAAACTGCAACTTTCCATTCAATGAGAGTGAATACCAGGGCATTGTATGCACAGTCCGCGGCTCTACTTAAGGGGCATTTTAAAGGCGTACAGACAAAAAAACCTCGCCACACATTTGTACATAAATAATTTTTTTTGTAAATAAAGCGCCCTATTGAAATTGAAAATTGAAATTTCATTGACACCCGGAAATGTTGCCTGCCCTAGGCCCGATTGATTCATAGAGATTAGTGGACGATAATTCGATTATTTCATCAGAATCACCAACAGAGGGGTTTGTTCTCAGTTGTCGCCTGGTGGTAATTCATGAGCGGCACCAGCCATTGGGGTCAATTATGGGAACCCCTTTAACTGGAGTTCCCGAAATAGAAACTCCTTCTCTTTGAGTTTCTGGAAATAACGAGCGAAGATTCACAATAAATTGGAAACTTAAGCGTGCAAATCTCTCAACGATATTGCGTTGCGAAATAATGGATTTTTTTCTAACGTTGTGTTGATTTTGGAATTTCTTAAAATTTGTTTCAAATTGAATTTGTTAGTTAAAAATTGCAATACAAACAACTTTTTCTTATAAATTTTGTATTATCGCTGCAAACAGCGGAAATATTTATGTTGGCATTGAAGAAACTCTTGTATAACGATGATTGGCGTAAAAATGGAATGTTTGAGTATGTAAATTTTTTAATGCGTCTGAGAGATGCAAAAGCTGCGACTTCAGAGAAGGGTTCATTAGTGTCTTGTAATGGAGTCAGCAGAATTTGCCATTTTCCAGTTGGATTATATCTGGCCGATTCTGCGACCTTTAATTAGGTTTCCTACAATCTTCAGATGCAGCAACACTGCTGGGCCGGAAGTAAGCTCTTTGTCTTCCGAGAGTTTATTCCTTCTCTTACCGTCTCCAGAACAGAAGTTCTTCTCTTTCTTGAAGACGCGTGAATGACATTCCTGTCAAAGTGTTTGGTAGTAGATGAGAATGAAAATTGAATCAGTTGTGATGATGGAAACTATTGTGAAAGCTGGAATGAAAATGAGAGGAAATACAATTTTTTAAAATATAAGATATTGTGGTAGATGGGTAATAAGGAGCTAGGAGCAGAAGACAGATGTACAGAAAAGATAATCAGAAGAAAGAATAAACCTCGGAGGAGTTGGGAGATGATGGGACTGGAGAATTCATGGGATTCCAGAGTTGAGGCGTGTCTTTAATTAGTATCGCCCGCGCTCTGACTGCATCATCCTTAGAATTCCCTCTGGAGAAGATCCACCTCTTGTATCAATATACAAGGACTATTTAGGTTTCTAACGCACTATGGCCCACGCTCGTGTATTGAACGTTTATGTTGGCGACATTTATCAAACCGACGTTTGCCTTCCTATTTTCGAGGAAACCCGTGTATCACTAATTCTCAAACTTTGTAACTACACGAACACCTGAAGATATTACAGCCGATTTTAAATTTACACAAGTTTGCAGCAATGCGAATCAAGAATCACTGAATAAATATGATGAATTGAGATACCCAAATGTTATTTGGTTCGCATAAGACTGTCTGGCATCAAAGGTTGCTAACATCTATGTAACGTCATTCTTCGCCATGCAATTTTCAGAAATTATTCGAATTGTCTCTTCAGTTGCCCCATTCCGTCTATTCTTTCACCTTTTTGTTTATTGCTTTGCTACTCGAATCACTTATTGAATACAAATTGGTGGTCCCGTTGTGTCAACGTTTCTTCCTTCAATTCTACCGTTGAATAACCATGCTATACCTCTCTTAAGTACCCTGACCTTCGCTACTTTTTTTGCATTCCACTGAGTTATTCTCTCATATTATGCCACGAATCGGGGTTAGCACAACTTTCCCAATCACATTGCATAATATTTCATTCCTGAATGAAGGAGACATTTGATAACTGAAATGTATTTTACAATTTTTCTGCTGTTTTAATTTTTATATTTCTACAAGACGAACAATGTTATTGTGTATGGTTTCCTCTGTTCAAATGTAGGTTGTTATTTTTTGGGATTCAAAGAACGCGGTATGTCAGTATAAAATTGCACAATCATCAAATATAAGTATACAGTCGGAAAAGTGCCGTGTTTTATCCGCAAACTTCTTCGAAAACAGGTATAATTGCTTATTTAGTGTTGTTACTTGCGTTTGATTAAAGATAATGATATTTGTCCTTTGTATGTGACAGGTTGAAATAAATTGTGGAAATCTTATCGCTTATTCGCAATATTTTCTCACTACATTTTAATTTGTTACTTATATAATTTCCTATCAACACAGTGTATAGTTCCTTCACTTTGTGACGCTCGGTTTATTCCATTTCGAATTCATTTTAAGTGCTCTTAAACTGGCCATGAAATGTGTAATTCTCTCCGTTCAACTTGCTGGTTTCAAGTTTACTAATCACAATTTCTTCTATGTATTTATTTTTTAATATTGATTCTTCATCATTAAATTTAAATTTTCAGAACCAAAAGTGCATTTTAAAAAGTTTGACGGAAAGAGCATTCAGTTTTTACTCATATAAATACATTTCCGGTATTTCGAAGGGAAAAGAAATGACTTGGTGATCGTGGTGTAAGAGAATTAAAACTACGTCATGAGCTAATCACCACTTTCCGGTGGGAATGCATTACGGCTGGCAAGTACGATTATCATGTCTCATTTCAGTTTAGTTATTCTATCGCGAGTCATCGGGTGAGAATTTTTGGGATACCGGACATATTCGTGAGACTTTATTAGCGAAGATCCAAACCGATCGAATTAATTTACGAGTACATTACTGTGGTAATTAATGATGTTTAAATTCGATAAGTAAACACGATTAATGAACGGGAATGGATCGGTTACTTTCTAATTCTACTGAAGATGCGTGTAAAAATATACTTATTGCTTGAATTTGAAAGCAGATCATTTTGCGCGGTGGTTCGCGCAGGTTTTGAATGTGAAGACCAAAGTTTTTGCTGAGACCTATAAAACTCGTTATGAGGGGTGGTGTGGACGCTTGTGTATTCAGTGAGTTGCAGTTCCGATGTGGTACGAAATGTTTCCTTGGTTGATGTGATCGTGCACCTGTTGGAAGGGCGGAGGTGAATAGATAAGAATAGAATATTTATTCATTTTGGCTCAGACCGACTGCTCTGTTCTTCCGCCAAATCATGTAAAGATGATTACACATACAAAAAAAAGTCGAATTTACAAAAATTAATAAAATTACTGTATTAATCAAAATTATATTAGCGAATCAGTTATTTAAACAATTAACATAATTAATCATGAAATAACAATAAAAATTTAGAAGTACTATAATGAAAATATAAATATTTATATAGCAGTTATAATAATATTTGATATTTGCCTCGGGTCTTAACTTTACACCCCGGTATTTACCTTAAGAGTCAAGGGAAAAGTAGATAAGACCTAGGGTGGGGCTGAAGGGCTTTGACATATGATACAGGTTAAGGATACATGATCGAAACATAAATTTTACTGAAGATGTACATATTGTCTCTTACATACCAAGTATTATTTAAAATATATATAATCTAATGCAAATTGTGTAGTATCGACCTATTTCATTTATAAATTAATACCACTCATTATATGCACTTATTAAATATATTGTTTATCTAAGGGTCTATAATATCAGAGATTTGACTGTTGCAGTGTGAAATATATTCCGAAATTGACTATTTTGGTGTACCTTATATTTTGGGTGACAAGGTGTCTTATTTTCTTATGTTCTGATTTGCATTCGTCTGATTTAAAACACTTATAAACGAAATAGGCTGCAACACGGATTTTCATTTAAGCTTTGAAGCTAGAGAGACGCGAGTTTAGTAGCAAGTTGCTATTTTGGAGGGGCATGATTATCGATTATGCAAGTAACACTTCTGTTAAATACTTGCACTTTACCGTCGGTAGTAACTTCGCGATAAATGTTTTGACTCGGAGCAGAGTAAGCGTCGGCGAGAAAGTTTTTAACAATTTTATTGTAATCACTGTAGCGTAATACTGTCGATATATATTTTGGACAATTAAAGGAATACTTTACGTACTCGCAATCTTGTTTCGAAAGACCGGGAACAGGAAACTGATCTTATGGGAGAACATTTTCTGGGTTTGAAACTATGATGTGATCAATCCATGTTTCGGTGTTGCCGCTAACATGAATGGGATTTAACTTTAAAATATTTAAATTTAGTCCAGTAAAAATGTTGCGAAAGTCGATAAGTGAAATATTGGCTGAGTTTAATCGATTTTTGTTAATTGGTTGCGTCGGCGTTGTGGGTCTTGTCCTGGCAGCGAGGATTTGCCATGAGCTCATGCTTGCTATGACACAAGAAATTGATTGCTTTGCTTCGTCCTTACATCATAGAAACAATTCGCTTAATCCTTTCGTTTCAGGAAAATGTGTAATGAGTGAACTTTGGGGAACACGTGAGAAAAATAGGCTTTGTTAGCTGTAAAAAAAAACAAGCAACTCCGCATGTCATAGTTGCTTTTGTGGAAAGTCACTCACGAAACAATTATTCCCAAGTTTTTCTCTTATGAATTCAAAATTTAGGGATGTCAATTGGAGTGGTGGGAAAACGCCAATAATTGAATTAAAACTTCTTTATTTAACTTTTGTCTAATTCGTTTTATATTCTTTGTAGTGTCCTTGGTAAGTTACGTTTTCCAAAGCATTTTTTTCATTTGATTAGCCACCATCTTCCGCGAGTAAGAATATTGTGGGTTGTGATAGGAGATTGAAAAATAGTTCACAATCCTTATTTCGTTAGTCATTTAAGTGGATAACAAAAAAAAATTTATGATGAGAATCTTGGATTAATGTGAAACGACTCGTTCTCTTATGCAGAATGAAAGTTTATACTGCGCACTCTGTGCCATTTATCTGTATTTCGAGTGACCCTTCGACTCTACGGCTTCAGTCTAGTGAAGTATATACCTATGAACATTTACTGAAATAAACAACGAACTTGTGATTACTCACTATTACTAGATAATATTGTACTGTGCATATTAACAATTGCAAAGAATTCACACTTAGCTGTCATAGGCTGTGACAAAGCTATTGTATTATCTTCAACTATGTCATTCCAGGGTTCTTCTGTTATATTTCTGTTTCGTGCGTCACTTGTGTTTTATCTTTACCAGGTGATATTCCTTCTCTGTAGTTCCTGCAAAAACCCTCCTCTTTCCCGTCCATACTTCTCACTACCTCAGTTTTTGCACAAGATCTTCACCTTTTCGCATCCGCAGTCACCATCCCAATACGTTCCAAGTACGTATCAACATATCCATGTCCTGTCAAAATTTGAAGCAAAATGTGACCGCAGTGTGTAGACATTTTGCATGAAAACACCTACACAAGGATAATGAGGTTCGAAGGACCAAATGTTAAGATAAATTAGAGAATGAGGAAGGTAGATGAGGTGAATTAACACAGGTTGCCAACAAACAATTTAATATGACTTGCAATATGAAGGTGGCAAAAATAATAATACAAAGCTGAATTTCCGTGATACTGTGATGAGAAGAGATGAGATGATCCGTTCCGTAAATTCAGCTTGGATGGCGTGTGGTCGATGTTAGTTGAGTTGCATTGAAAACCGTTCATCACGTGGCGATTCAAGGGCGTGTCTCCGCCGTCACGAGATGATCTTCAAGTTGAAAATAAATTCCTCCAGCTGCTTCCTGGTTCAAACCTGAAGGAGAAGAGATCGGCTTGCTTGCCAAGTGATGAGAGTACTAATCCGAAGTGAAGTTGACTCCCCAGACGAGGTTGTAAGCGAGAACGTGAATGAATGCCAAGTACTTGAGTGCTCCTCGCAACGAGCCATGTTGCGGCTAGTGATGAACAGCGAGTCTAGTGCTGACTGCCGATGAGTGACATGCGGACTGTTTGACTATGACTGTCCGTCGGCCGACTGGCGATTGTGACTGTCTGACTGCTTTGTCTTAGAGCAAGTGGCTCTCTGTCCGTTGCTGGCGACGTGCAGAACCGATATGGTGTGGCTCGCCTGTGATACACTCGCGCTGCTAGCGCGATTGATGCGCCAATCGTGCGGCTAGATGCCGTGACAGTTGCGTAGCTTCTGGCGGGAAGCGCTGCCTCGTGGTGCCAGAAAAATCAATAAATGAGGCGTGGTTATTCACAGATGCTCATTATTTAAGATATGTCTCTTATTTTGCACAAAGAGCACAGAGTTCATAGATGCTTCACTTTTCTAAATGACAAAGAAAAAATGTCTGAACACCCAGTTTAAACATTTTTTAACTTTTCTTTCGCCATCACTAGCGTAGACACCCGTCCGCACGAGAACGATGTAAACTTAATGCAGGCCAGTTGAATTATCAGTTAATTGGTGCCCTCGATATTCATGGTCTTATTGATGTCTGCTCTAGTAATAATATTTTGTGTTTTGTTAACTTTCGTCTCTTTTTCGACTCGTTCACTTAATAATAAAACTAGCTTCTCTTGACTTCTACTGCCTTCTTTTGTATGTTGTTCATTGCTAACTTTATATGTATGAGAGAATATATGTTTGAAGTATGCATTGCTCACGAAAGAATGTTAACAAGAGAGACTGTTCCTGCGGCGTGATACTGTGTGAGACAAGGTGATAGTATCAATAAATGACATTTACGGTGTTACCTCCTCACGGAAAATCGAAGTTTGATAAGGTTTTCATTAGGAGAAGTGGGGTCTTTAAAAGATTAGATGGTATAATATATATATTAAGTGTAGTCAAATCCTTTTTAAATTTAATTTTCTCGACTTTTTTTCGAGTTTTTTCTCGAATGAATTAAATGTGTTTGTAAGCAGTTATGAGAGTTGTCATGGTTCTACATTCCATGGTTTGTGTTAGTGCGTAGAAATGCGCTTAAAACAACCATTCATTTTTCTTATCCGATTGAAGGTATGCGTTCGCGACTCATCTCCCATTTCATAATTTCAATTTTTGTGTGTACATTTTGAATTACAAAATTAAAGAAACACTCTTAATTCAGAAAACGGTTATTAAAACACTGATTTTTTCAAATATACCCTACCTTGTTACCAATTTTCTTTTCTTATCTTCTACTGATTGTAGGTGATTTTTTCTCCGAAGATATATTTCTTCGTCCTACACTTCCTGCCAACGTAATCATGGTTTTTAAAGACTTTTTGCATACATGTGGTAATTTAATGGAAATGGTAATGCACTTACTGTTTCAGTAATTTTTATTTAAAAACTCTTAGACTTTATATTACTCTTTGCAGAGAGAGTGAAGATATTTTTTTTATTTACTTACACTCTTTTAGTTACCATTTCTGAGGTGAGGTTCTCATATTCTAAAGCAGCGGTGACCAAACGATGGTCCGAGCACCATTGGTGAGGAACTGCAGAAAAATATGGACATACCCTACAATTTTTTATCTTCTGTTGAAAAGAACTATTGTTATGGCATACATTTTAGACTGCGAAAGTTGTTGCGAATCGTATTTGAGAAAAAGAAATAGTAATATGCAAAATCATTCTCTGATGTTCTTAATATCCGATCAGGTGTTGAACAAGATACCCATCTTTGACAAAGTACACATAACATCTTAAGATTTTGTTGCATCTTTTGAATGTTTGATTAAAGAAGTGCTTAGAATTTTATTTTATTAACACATCTTGTTATGATAAATAGGAACATTTTATATTTTTCTTAAATTTACATTTCTGGCATTTATTTGACAAACCTTTTTTTTCTTTATACAAAAATTACTTACTGTTCCGAGGAGTTAAATTTAGTGATCCGTGATAACCAAATCACTGGTGACCACCGTTCTAAATAACTCAACTAAAACGTATACGTTATACGGTTCCATAGAAGTTATTTATCCACATTGATCGATTTATTTTGTGTGAATTAAGTCTCGATTACGGCTAGCAGTGTTCCTATGCAGAGCTCTTCCTACATCTCCTGGAGCTTGTACGTGGCGGTCGGGGGCAAACAAGAGTGAAGTGACCGGCGGTCGAATTAGGGGCGCTCTGTTCACAATCCTTTCCAAGAAGCCATTATCCATTTAAGCCTCATTCGCATCGGTGCCGTCTGTTATCGATTATATTAAAATGGTCGTTTTCCTCTCAGTGTTGGCAAGTCCCACATGGGTTAATTTTAGTTGTAAACTCTGGATTACTGTGAAAAAAATTTACATGATAATTTGCGAGGAGAAATCCGGGAAATGGAATGGACAAAACGCGAAGGGTGATATTACATGTTCGAGCGCGTACATATTCACGGAAATGAAGTCATTCAATATAAAGGTTTGATATAGTCTTTACGTAAACATTACGACAAAGACGGGACCCAATCATTCTGGTTGTACTGAGGATATTTTTCTGCTGTAATTATCATGTTATACGAGTTTATAAAATTTAATTTTATCATAAAATTTGAACCTGTAATTTATCTCAATTTGCCACAATTTGGTCTTCTGACAATCTAAGCCCTAATGGTTGGAAAACGTACATTTCAACGGAATACAAAAGTTTATCTCGGAGACGCGACACGATCATTCTTTCGAGACACTAGAGTACTGAAAGAGTTGTATGAACAATGACTTGGGATAAGAACTAATAGCTCAAAGCCCAATAGCACGGATTTTCTTGACCCGTTTGTAAGCATTATCAGATTTTTGTGTAGCATGACAGAAGCTCTCACGATTTCAATGAGCTCAATATATTAGCCGAATTTGACATTCAAAGCAGTAGATAGCTATTTTAGCAATATTAAGGTAAAAATGACTGAAAACAATTGTCTGAGATATTTACTGCATATACTTTTGCCAAAAAAACCTACGTTTCTAGCAGTGGTGTATTGCTAAATAAAAAAGTGCCGGTTTCCCGATCCTTCAAGTATTAAATATTAGTAAATAGGAATCATTAAATGGAAAATGAAGAAATATAAACAATACTTTACATTTTATTATAATAATTTTTAAACAATTACATATTGTAATTTTCCTATTTATTTATAAATATTTATATTTTATTTTTACAAAAATTCCCAAAACGGATCATGTACATAATTTTTTGTGCATGCTTTTTTTTCGTTTGTGAATCTACTGCAGATCTATGACTAGGTAACGAAGTTTTAACATATGAATTTGGGTTCCACGAGTCTAAGGGTGAACCATGTAGTTTAATAAAGTATAAACTTGAAACATGGTCAATAAGAATACGCGACCTCTTATCAGTCAATATTAAATTCATACAACTAAAATCACGTTCGCATTCTGAGGAACTACACGCAATCATTTTCGCACAGGACATCTATTCTTCAAAATCTTTAGGAATTGAACGATCATCATTACCTAAATAATCTCGGTACGCATTTAAAGTTTTTTTAATCGTTTATTAAAACGTTTGCACATTGATTCTATTTCAGCTTTTCCAAAGTGCAAATCGGTATCAGAAGGCCATTCGTTTGGTTCAAAAAATTATTTAATTTTGTTTGCTTGCGCTTTTTGTACTCATCTCGCGTAATTAATAAACCAAGTTTCGAATAACAGTTGGCGAAAAATGTTCACAGGAAAAAAATCGCCATGAAACACTAGCAATTTCACTACCTCGGGAATCACACAGAAATGGTTTATCTATTTTCAAAAGTGTTTCTAAATAATATCTCAAGAATTGTGTAGGGTGTACATGTATTTTCATTGGTTCGTAAAATTAATTTATAGTTATTTGTTTTGTGAATTTCAGGGAAAGGGAAATGAACCGAGCTGTTCTTCTAATATTCTTTAATAGTTTTTCAATGGAACTTTAATGGGTTTATCGATAATTAGGATAATGTACTTTTCATTTGTGTTCTTATCATAGATTTCTATAGATTATAGACCGTTACTAATTGAACAATTTTGGGAAGGTATGCACTGTAGGCTTCTACCCTGAGTTGACACTCAGGACGGGAAAATTTTCTTTTAATAGTTAAGCCTACTACAAAACACTTCAGAAAAGTAATACAATTACATTGTGCGGATTGATATATTGTTCTCATTGAAACCAATATGTCAATTCGAACAATGTAATTGTGTTACTTTTGTGAAGTGTTTTGTAGTCAAGGTCATGCTTAGTTCTAATAAATTAAATTTATAGTGTATGCGTTTCAAAAAATTTCCCCGGAACTCGTTCCCTTTAAAAAGAAGTGAGGGAACGTCGTTCCACTGCGTTCCACCCTCGAAACACCACTGGTTCCTAGCATAAACCACTTGCCGTACAGCGATTTATGATACGCGCCATCCCATCGTCCCGATGTATGTTGATAATTTACTATTAAATGAGGTAAATTATGAATAAATAATGTTATTCCTAAGGACTATTTCAAAATTTTCTTTCACTATTCGTATTTAACTTTAGTTGAATTGTCGGGGCAATTTTGAAATCAATGACATGTGTTATGTTTAGCAGTAAAAATGAAATACCGAATGAAATATGTCCTCACGGATGCCCTAATTCTTATTTGTTTCTTGAAACTAATTATCCACTATGACTTTTTACGGCAATGATTTCAGCTATTGCACACTAATCTATACGTTAATTTTTTAAATCTAATGCCATCTGTGACAAGTGAATAAGATTGCCTATCCTTTTTTAGCAGAAGAAAAGCGAAGAAGCAGATTATTGGCCAAAAAGGCGCAAATTTTTCGCCAGTCAAAGAAAAGCATATGTAGAACACAAATTTTTTGGACCTTCATAGAAAGACTGTTTTTAATTATGATTATTTACAGTGTTGTGAAGACGCGATTGATGATTATCATGGGATGTAAGAAATTACTAATTTTACCGTTTGTGCATAGAGAGACGTACATTCATCTTATCAATTAAATACTTCACGGAACCTAGAGTTTAAACATCGTGTTTACGTTAAATTACAGTGTGGGAAATGGAATATAAGCAAAGCCTGAAATAAATAGGTGCATAAATATTGGGTGTTTGAAGAAATTAATTAACGGAAGCAAATATGAAACACTTGTAAATACATCATTTACATCGGTAGAACCGAGTACAACTTGCATCATTGGTGTATTATTTTATGATGTACCCATAATATTTTATGTAGTGTTTGCAATAAGTATCTAAATCACGATGGTCCCCATACGGCGTGTGCTGTCCGTATGCATGCAGGAAGGTTCGCCCGGAACTCGCGTGATTGCTGAGAATGACCTAACGACACTATGCTGTACCAGGTCGTCTAGAAGTAGGGCCCAGAATCTAGGCGCTTAGTTCAGACATCCGCACATGAGGTGCTTCAGTATAAATAACCCAGATTAAATCCTGTGGAAATCATCTTTCTTTCCTCGAGAAATAAGCGCTTGGTTGTAAAACCATATCGCCAGGGTTGAGAAAATTTAAATTGTTTTAAAATGTTTTTTGGGTGTTTAAATTATTACCTTATCTAAAGTTGCATTACAAAGAAAAATTGATCTTGGTACTAATATTAATATATTTTATGAGAAGCTAGTATTAGGAAGCTTTGTTGGCATGAAAATAAGAAAGTTAATGGAAATGTTAATTATTAATGATATTAAGCATACTACCAGTTATCATCCAGTCTGAAACTAATACAATTTGCAAAAATATATCTCGGAGAACGTAAAAGAAAAATGTCTCAAGTGTAAGAAACCTGGCTTTGAGGCTCGAAACAGTAGTAGTGTCCAATGTCAGTTGCTCTATCCTAACAATAACAGATAATAAATTCGTGCATTTCAGTGTTTGATACGTATTAATTTAAAGTTATAGTTTTGTAGTAAAAAGATTAGAAAGTGGTAACCATAACAACAATTAAACTTTGAAGAAGTCTAATGGTTTGAACATTGATTTAAAGCACTGTGTTTTAAACCGGTCAATCCTACTTGTATCTAATTAGAATCTTAACAACAGTTAGGTTTTACTGCTGGATGCCTCTTAGGTCCTCTTGGATCTTGCTTGATACATATGTATTTTAAAAATTATGTTTCCCTTGTTGTCCTTAAGCAATGAGTTCTGTTTTCTTAGAGTCATTAAAAACCATGAAATTTATTTGAATCTGTGTGTCAACTTTCGGAACTTGAAGTTATCGTTTTTAATTAACGAGTGGTTATGTGTAATCCGTGTACTATTGTCTCGTCTTGTCAGTTTGGGATTCGAGATATTAGTTCGACAATTATATTTATATTTAAAATGTATATATTGTTCTTCTGAAAGACGTTGTAATTACTTTATTAGGGTTTGTTCACGACACACTGGTTAACACTGCCATTAAGTTACTTCTACTCTCCTGCAATCTCGAGAAAATGCTGGGAGTTTTGTATCCACGCATTGATTTCATCTGTTGACTGAAGTTGCCAGTCCTGTTCGAGGCGCCTCGCTACTGTCTGAATCTCTTTGCCGGCGGCGGGGCCGGTCTTCGCCTCTCGAAGGTTCATGCGACCGTTGTTCCTGGGCTCCGGGCAGTCACGCTCTAGCCCTTGCCCCAACACTTCTTTCGATCGCCTTCCAGATATACTCCGTGTCTTGTTTTGTTCGCAGTGGATATAGTTTTGCTTTTCTCTCTTTCATTAATTATTTTTCTCGATGTTGACGTATTTTTTGTGTTTTCAAATGTGGGGATGTATTGACTTTCAAATTGTGGCGTGTTGACGATAACATCGCTGGTATTTCGTCATAGCGTGACGTGAAATCATGTGATCGTACGGACTACGCCTCAAACTCATTCATGGTACGGGAAAACACTTCTAATGTACTCGCACGATATTGGCGTTCTTTTCATTCGATTCCATTTTCACCCTTCCCAAGGCGAACCCTCTTATATGGGTCCACTCACCCTTTCAAATGGGTGTGCATCCTTTAAAATGGGTCCGCGTCCTTTTTTTATTGGGTCCGCGTCCTTTTTTTATTGGGTCCGCGTCCTTTTTTTATTGGGTCCGCGTCCTTTTTTATTGGGTCCATGCTCCCTTTAAGTTGGAACATTAATTATAAGAGTATATTTTGTATTCCTTGTTATAGTAAAATATTATTTTTGATTATGCTATGATACAAACAACAATATGATGAACGCTTAATTTAATAAAGAATTGTTTAGCCAGTTACTGAAAGAAACAACGCTTCTCAAATCTTTCTTTAGGTTATTAATTATCCTAACTCTTCTTCCTATTTGCGTTAATCTACGAATTGCCTTGTGCAAATCAGGATTTCGAAAAGAAATTTGAAATACACGGAAAACAACTTCAATCTTTAAAAAAATATTTTTCATACATCTAACATGAATGCATTTCTCATAAGAATAGTTTTTCTTGTAATATTATTTTTAAAATATATTAGCGAGGCGATTACTCCCTATGACTGAGAGCTCAAAGGTTCAAATCCACCTTGGGTATATTATTTTTATTTACTTTGGTGAATATTATAATATGCCGTTTTATTCGTTGAGGCTATTTTTAACAATTAAAGAAAATCAGTGGGTTTGATTGATATGTGCTTTACTGTTATACGATAAATTTTCTCGATTATCCACCCTTTCAAATGGGTCCACGCACCCTTTTAAATGGGTCCACGCACCCTTTCAAATGGGTCCCCCGAAAGGGTTCAGTTTGCCTTGGGTTGTTTGAGTTGTTTCTCCCATTCTTGCATTTTTTGAAAACCTGATTGCGAAGTGAATCGCAGAGGTTCCGGTCGCCTTGAACGCCTTCATGAACCATCCTCAAACGCCTGGCAATGGTTGCCGCCTCTGTCGTTGCTCCGACCACTTCCAGCAGTTGCGACACGCCTCCTTCCTCCGTCACACCGCTTGCCCTCGACTTGCCCCGAGCCTGTCTCGCCTTGTCAACTTTCCTTCGCAGGAGGCAGGCGTCGCGTGCGTGCGCGCGTGCGTGCGGTCACCGCGTCGGTCTCGCGCCGCGATGTCTGCTCGCAGTGCCGCTGCGACGAGGGGGCAGGTGAGGAAGTTTGCAATGGACCCCAACAAATAGGATCCTTAGGGGGGCTCAATGTTAAAAGAATAACACTTTTTAATCCCTAATTAATAAAAGTTAAAAGTTGTTACCGGAAAATACAACTAATATCAATGATGTTATTGGCTGAGAGGAAGGACCCTACAAGGATAAATTATTGTTAACTGTTGATAAATTAATGTCGGTAGTTAATAATCTACAGATAGGTAAAATTAGTTTGTGTGATTTAAAAACTGTACTCATTTAATTTTTTTCTTATTCATTTAGTACCTTAGGGCTGTTATAATAGACCATGTAAATGTGTATATTATTCGTTCCTACGTTTATTTAGTATATATCTGCTGATTGCTGGGAGGACTGGAAGTGTTGGAAGAAGGGGTAGCGGACACCAAATCCAAAATCGTTCTCAGACCCTTTAAATCCTCCCGGCGACCCTGCCTGCTACTCGTCTTCCCGCCTCCAACATACCTGTGAGTTAGACCCCTATCCTAAAAGCATTCTGGAGTGGACGAAATAATGTCAAACATTTTGTAACTTGTATTTTATGTAGCCCAAATTTTGCATCAAGGAGAGAGAGGATTTTTTTTTCGCGCTTTACCTCTGCAGATGACGAAGCGTTCGAAATTTACTTCCATGAAGTAACGAAAAGTGTCAATTATTGTAAGTCTGACTCTACTGAGCTATAAAATGATGTTTTTATTACCAACTTTTGCCCTATTGGTATTGTTGTATATCTCGTGTAACTTAAATCATTTTTATTTGGTGGACAATGTATTAGCTGTATCCCGTTACTTTTGGAATATTTGCGACAAGGCTCCAATTCCTCACCCCATTCATCGCAATTTGTGTGTATCGAATGTTACCTAAATTAAAACGAATTTATCACAAGTCGTATTGTGAGTGTACAATAAATATCAGAATGAGTAAACATAAAAACAAGAATCAAATTATGACCTGTTTTAAAAGATAATTTCTGGAACGACTCAACGAATTTGTTATATAATTACACACATCATGTATCCCGCAAAATCTCCGCGGAGATACGCGAATCCTGTTTAAGTAATAATAATAATAATGATGATGATGATTACTATAATAATATAATGGTGATTATAGCAGCAATAATAATAATAATAATATAATGGATGATGATATTAATTATAATGACAAGAATAAAAAAGGATGCTACAGGTCATCAAAGGGGTGCGAGGATCAACGTATAATAGATACAATCATAGTCACAAGCAATAACAAAGAGGTGAATCATCTGCGTTTAACCAATTTAGCAAATACTTGTTTCTCTGTGGTATTTGTCGTGTTCTACACGTTGATATATTGGATATTTTAATCCTTAGTTTCCGAGTAATAAAATAAGTCATTCTGTGTGCGTGTTTTTCAATCCAAATTGTGGAACCCTTTTCATTTGTGTTCAGTTCCGATCCTTGTTCGATTTGGAAACTTTGATTTGGCATCTTATTTCCATTTATTCGGCGATAACGTTTTCAACCAAATATCGGTCATTCTAAGGCCCTGAATACAAATTACAAATTCAATACAAATTTGTTTTTATTCTTGTGTTTCCGTTAACGCTTTACCAGAAGTAGCTAATATTCCGTTCTATTTCTGCATTGTAATGTATTCAATCGTCTTCAAGGTTTTTCCTACTAGACGAAATATTTGTAGGACGGTTCCCAGTTTCGGAAGGAAATTACTGCCCCGGGATTTGCAGCTGCTTTGAAAGTCTTCTACATAGCGTATTTTCGTAGTCTTGCTGTTATTAGCCCTCTATCTTACCACGTGACGATAAGCAATGTCTGACATAGGTCCAGTTCAGCTGCTTTCATAGACATTTATTTTGGTCTTCTTGTGGGCATGTTTGTTAGGATAGTGATTCCATAAGATAAGTGATGGTGAAAGATCCAGAAAATTTTCATTGTATTGCGTTTCCTGAATCATATTCTGGGTTCTAAAATATCACGACTATTCTAGATGGACACCCTATAATTTAATTCTCCGTTGGTTTTATGAAACGCATATTACAATTTTCCCGTTATTTATTACTGGTTACAGATGCTAGCTTCCTTGTACTCCGAGCGAGTTTTGGGAACATGAAATTGGTCACTGCGGCGCGTTTGAGCTATATAGTCAAGAAGTTTTAAAAAGTTTGTACCACCGTTGCTCAATTGAAGAGGTCCGTCTAGAATGATTCATATATACAATATCAAGTATAAAATTGTATGATTATTTGTCAACTCAAATCCTTATTCTTGTGTATTACAGTCAAAATTGATATTATTTCTTGAGCACCGAAGTTCGGTTGTACCGTAAATGGCTATTCTTCAGGACATCGGGAAACAAAATTTTCATTTCTTTTCTAATTGTCATACCGATCTCTTTGTAAATAAATAAATTTATAGAGAAAAAAGCAGTTGTAAACTGCAAATGTCTAAGTGGAGGACAATAAATTTATTTCCATTCGTTTTCTTTATTTACAAACAGAGTATTAATGTTTCAATTAAGAGAAAGTTGCTCTTAATTTTTGTCGTTTTCAAATGATCATACATTGATAGTATTAAGTATTACGAAGTATAATATTACAGAATCTTTCAAAATAACTTTTGAACACTATTTATTTCTCTCTCCCTTATATCATTAGAACTTATTTTAGTTGAACTCAATTTTCACTTCTGTGAAACTGTCCTTTGTTTTTGTGCAGACATTAAAATTGAACTAGAACGTCCGTCTTGGAATTCTATATCGGTTGAACTCTTAAAATGTATTTGGGAGCAATTTTTCTTAGTTATATTTATGATGACGTTAATATTTGGAATCTTACCCTCTTGCACCGTCATCGGACTTGATTGTGGCTAGAGGATTTTCTTGAGTTACAGATATACGTTCGATATGAACTTAGTATTTGCCTCAGAAATAGTTGGCACGTGTTTCCGCAAAGTTTAGGTCTGTGATTGCATTTGCTTCCTGTGCAGGCGAAAGTGTGTTCAATGGCACGCCCTGAACGCGAATAATCGGGTAGTACTTTTTTTATTTAATGTAAAATAAAAATAGATTATGTTTTAGTAGTTGCCCCGACTACCACCATCTCACCTTTCCCTTTTCTTCGTTTAGTCCTCAAATTGTTCTGGTCATAGATTAAGCCCTAATGGCTTTCACCATTGCATATGAATTTAAGAGTATTTCTGAATCTTGAATATTTTAGCGTCGCTGATATGTTCCCTTGACATCATTACGTATTATTTTCGCGCAATCATGCTAAAGAACAGAATAATGTCACTGTTTTCGTGATTTTTATTTGAGTGATTAGTGACGATTTTTAATGAAAACGTTTCTTTCAGATTAGTGGAGTCACATTATGTATTCGCATATCAGTATTGATACTCATTAACTTACCCATAGATGGTTTGTAATTTCAAAACAAACAGCTAAATGGCTGACCTCTCTTTTCGCTTCCATACATCTGAAACAAAGCATAAAGATGCGGCTCCTTATTCCTATTTCTCAAAAGTCCTCCCTGCGACATTTTTTACACTCCAGAGCATTGCTGATCATATTTTATCGTGCATACTGTCATCAATACTTCAGTAATTTGTTTTTCGACTCTAAAACTTTTATCACTCTGATGAAAAATATCGTGTTTAATTGTGGAAATATTTAGTTAAATTCATTTTAAACAACTAAAGAGGATTTAGGATATTTCATATTTACATTTTGGGGGACTTCTGTCGGGTCAAATATCGTGGGAAAAGATTCCCATTGTAAGGGTTTTATTCGAGTGTGAGAAGACTAATATTACTTAACGAGAATTTGATCACTTTGGTTATAAAACTGGATTTACTTGCAACTTCCATTACAGAGCGACGAGGCGATGCTGTAGGTTTAAATCTCATTTATTATAGTCATAGGTTTTGTTCTGATTTTTTATCCTGCTAAAGATTTTCTGCAGAAACTGGAGAAATTGGGCGAATCGTCGTATATTAGTAGGTCGCGTTTGTCAAATGGGAATTCGGAAGAGAAAATCTAACGTTAGTCGTCTTCAACATGATAGGCTGCGAAGAGTTTATAAGAAGATACATTAGAATGTTCAATTGTTCTTTTCTTGCAGGGTTAAAAGAAAAATCTCGTTCCCGTCTCGAAAAACTTGCAAATCATCAAACGAAAATTAAGAATATTAGACACAGATATCAGTGGAGAAGTGCTTTCAATTTGTAAAAAATACATTCAAGTGATTGTAAGAAATGTAGCAATTATGCTGTTACACATTAAATAGCCACGTTTTGAAGGAAAACCCTCTTTATTGTACCATTTGTTTCGACTGTACATTTTATTGAAGTAGTCTAGAATTAAAATTTTTGATAGATGAATTGTGATTAGTTTTNTATATATATATATATATATATATATATATATATATATATATATATATATATATATATATATATATATAGCGACAGATCTGTACCTTCTATTGTGAATATGTTTTCTCTTTCTCGTAAATCCAAATGAAACGACCTAGAAAACTAAAAAAAAGGGTTTACGCATGAAGAACGTCAGGGAATAATTTTTTGGAAGACATAATCTACGTTTTGTGTCGTTGAACCCTGTGGCCCGATCTAAATGAGTCTAGACTGCTTACATTCATATTTAGCTTTGGTAGGGGAGGGCTGTGAAAACAAAACTCTACAACACAGCGTCTGGCATATCATGTACTAATGTATTGAAGTAGTACCTAATAACATGAGATGTGATGGAGAATAATTTGGTATATTTGGGGAACCCAATACCAGTCGGAGCGAGACATGGCGTTGAAGTTCCTGGTTGCAATCGAACCCACGGTTTGATAAATACCATGTAACGGAGATGATAGAGAGGAAACTGCTTCCTCCACTGGAGAGGGCATGCCATATACGCCCGTATGATGGTTGTTCCAGCGAGTCACACGTCAGACACCCCAAAACGCGGCGAAGGGGGAGAAATTAACGTTCAAAATCTGATGTTTGATCGTTACGTTGGATACACTATCATTTGAAGGGTAAGAAAATAAAGAGGGTAGGTGAACAATTCCGAAACTCCTAGAATTCCGAGTACCTGTGCGCGCCGCGCAGATGAAAACTGCAACGTCGACGCATAACCGCTATTAAAACTATCCGATAACATGTTACATTTTTATTAAAACAGAACAGTAAGTAGCATTTGGGTATGCTTTACTGTGTATAAGTTTTGTTGACGATATTTTCAAATTCGCGGATCTGAACAAATAATGTTTAATGTTGTGCGAGATTGTTGTCTTAAAAGTTAAAATAGTTATTTGTATATATTTGATATGTATGTTTGTAGCTGTAATCTTTTGTATCTGTAGCCTTTGAATTTGAACATAATTTTATATGTTGGTTATACTAAAGAAATTCTTTATTTAAGTTTCAATGATATTCGGGAAGTCTCAACGGTAGTTTTTTCTCGCACACGACAGGATGAGAGATACTCCCAAATGCACTTGTTTCTTGTGTTATGTTTTAGGTGCTATTTATTTAACACTCCTCGAAGTACATGGATTGTGGCGTGGAAAATGTCTGACACAAATTTTTATGAATTTACAATACTATTTTGACTGTGACCCCTAAATTTTATATGAATATAGAATATTCATATCGTGTAAGTATGACAACTGTTGTTGTTGTTTTTTTTTTCGTGTAAATGCATTTTGATCCAGTTTTGCTATTAAAATTCCTAAATTTAGTTTTCTGAACACAGATTTGTTTCCAGCACTCTCCAAAACTTTTGTATCCGTCGTGTCGCTTCGAATCTAGTCTCTGTGCTTCATCGAGGAAGCCTCTGGGACGTGACCGATCCTGGGAGTCGCGACCGCGCCGACCGGCGTGGCGCCTTCCCGCGTGCTAGCGAGGGGCGGCGGCGTCAGTCAAGTGGTCAGTCGGTTGCTTTGTTGTTAGCTTGCTTGACTTGGAGGAGGAGCGTCCGCAGAAACAGTGGGACTGCTGACGCACATCGCGGCTCCTCCGATTGGGGAGTGCGACGCCCTTCGCCATTGCCATTAGCGCGCCCTGGAATCAGTCGCGGGATAGAAATAACGCGATAGCATGGACGTCATTTGTGTGTGTGGTCTCGGCTGTTTCGAAAAGCTGTTTCGTTTTAGATTCGCATACTGGATCATCGTAAATAAACTACGGAACGAATTGAGAAGTTTGTCTACACATTTTGAAAATAAATTTTCGCTTGTTTTATTTTGTTGAGCGCATGAATTGCCGTCCTAAACATTGAATTGCGATCGTTCTAGACAAAATCTTTTCTCGCCTGTATACTCAGTTTCGTTGATTTAATGTGCAAGACGTACTCAATGACATGTGGGAATTGATACCGATTCTCTGCGGATTAATTACTTAATCGTGTCAAATTTTGAATGATAATCCTTGTTTTACGATGGATAATGAGGTCATATCTGGTGACAGAGATTGCTTGGATTTTCCTCGAATAAGGAAGACGAAGAAAATTAAAACACTTCTTCGATGACGCTTTAAGAGATTGCAACCCACCTAAATGCTTTCGTGAAAGGATATATCTTCGTGTTGTCAAATTCGAATGACTACTCTGGATCTATTTCTCAGCGCCCAAAAGCACGAATTTTCCGAACTGCGTTTTCACGGTTAATGATCAATTTTTGCTTGACAGAAGCCCTTTCAATTCATTCAAAGCATCAGATCACTATTTTAGTCATACTAAAGCTGAAATGGCCGAATTCGATACCGTGTGGAACATTATTTGTCTGTTTTAGTAAGAAAACTTTGCATTTCTTGCATGAACCGACCATAATTTACCATGAACCGAGCATAATTTGCCTGAGCTTAGAGTATGCTTAATTGGGAGAAGAATGCGCTCACGCAAAGCTCTTCTCTTAACTTATATCTCAGTTATTTTAATAATTCCCTACTGCGTGCCCTACTAATGCCTTGGCGTACATATCTGATGTATTTTGCAATTTATATTGAGAATGATTCTTTGTTTATTTCTCCTTTCCTATCTAAACTGAGTCGTGTTGCTGTTGTGTTGAATGTTAATTAATATGACATGATACTGTTATGTATGACCTGTAAAATTTTCTGATGATTTATTTGTGTTATGGATTACACTTTGTTTGTCACATTATGGAAATACTAAATTATATGTGTTCTTTTATATATTGTAATACTTCTCGTATTGATACAAAAAAGTAAGTTTTAAGTTTTATCTTTGTTACTTATGATCGTGAAAACTAAGAGGGTTACAGACTTCGGGTTTGTTTCCATATGAAGCAGAATCATTCATCATAAAATATGGGATAGATCCAAGTCCGATAAATTGTTTCACAAGTATTTTTATCTTATGTTAAAGGAAACTACTCTGGCGGTAACTTCAGGTATTACGGTAGTTATATCTCAATACATCTAGGAAGAGCGGTAAGCTATTTTTAGTTTTTACCCAGCTCGGGAAAAAATAAAATACAAGGGAAAACCCAAGG
Organism: Laupala kohalensis; assembly: GCA_002313205.1. Taxonomy (NCBI): domain Eukaryota; kingdom Metazoa; phylum Arthropoda; class Insecta; order Orthoptera; family Trigonidiidae; genus Laupala; species Laupala kohalensis. The sequence goes on along the minus strand of NNCF01128903.1, from coordinate 334,841 downwards.
AAATTCATGGGTTTTCGTGAAAGCTCTATGCTCTTGCAGCGCATTAAGAGTTATAAAGAAAGATTGTACGACAAATTTTGTAATGGTAAGTGAACTGTTGGTGACGAATATTGGTGATATACCATACTAACAGTTTCAAAAAACAATCTATGACAAAGAATATAAATTTGTCAACAATGTTTTTAAAATATCTATTTAACGAAAGAAAATGTTTTTCAGAATTACGGACCATTAATGTTGCTTTATACATTTTGAAGATTCTTATTTACTTTCTCGTGTAATGGTACATTGATATTGTAATCGAGAAAATTTTCGATCACGAGATTTTGACGGAAATATCTGGTTTAGGGATCCCGATTACGAAAAAGTTGTTTTTAAATTTCAGCGATTCTGACTAACCAGATCAGTCAATTCCATTCATATTTTGTATTTCGTATGAAGTATATCGTCCGCTTGTTGTAACGCGTACTATTATAGCTGCAGAAGCTTGCTGATCAGAGGTACTAAGTATTACATTTTATTTGATGTGTGTATTATACTTTTCGTAGGAGAGATGATGTGTCTACGTGTAATCAATATTAATTCGTTGTGTTGATGATTTATTAGTTACGTTTGTTCATGTTGCAAAAATTTCCAGGGAACTTGCGTTTTTAATAATAGGATTTTTATATGACCGTGCAACTTTTAAAGACTTGCGACAAAAACATTCGAATTTGTATCACAGTTTTGTCGATAAGGCGTATTTTCTGTAATATATCAGCGAGTGAATCATTGAGAAAGGTATGATTGAAATGCTCGTGAAATAGTAGAAATATTGGTTTTCACCATAAATTTCGTTTTTCGTACTGTAGACTTAAACGTATATGAAAATGTTGCATCAATAGTTTTATGGTTGCATCAATATGTTGCATCAATTGTTGCATCAATAACGTATGGTGTTGCATCAATAGTTTTATGAGAGGAAGATGAGTTTTACTTGAACTGCGTGTGATTGAACATTATAAAGCTAGTTCTGCATTCCTGCAGATTTCATAATCTTGCATCAAATTAACTTCAACCATTCCATTATTATAATGCATTTCTCCAGACTTGTCCAACGAGTATGTGCGTTGTTTTCGTTTCTCAATACACTTCTTGGCATGCATCCAAGTTACAAGATTTATTCCTCTTGATTCGCATCTTCTGCAACTTCCTTTGCGTATTGAATGATGCGCCTATATTATGCGAATGTGGTATTATTGTGCCTATGAATGATAAACGTGTTCATGTTTGCTACGTATGTTGACAGAAACTGATGTTGATGCATAGTTTATGATTCGAATACACGAGGTTGAAACGATTTTGGTTTCCTCGTAATTATTTGATGTGCTTAGTTTTGCACGTGGAACTTATATTCTTTTTAGATCTTGTATGTATTTTCTTTTGGAAGTCGGTTGCCATTCTATATATTACCAAATGGCAAGGATGTGCTATCATTGTAGTCACGACATGTGCTATGGAGAGGATATTTTCCCATATTCTCCGAAACTGATTCAAGAATTCGGATAGACAGACATCATGCGTCTAGGAAATGGCTTGTGACGAATTGCTTCTTCGTATTTTCCTCGTATTTCTGATTTGTATTCTAGATTTACAAATCCCGGCGACCATCATAGAATAATAATGCCTGCTTGGGTACTCCCGCTATCTGCGCGACGTTTATTCATCATAAGATAAATATATTTCTCAGAAGTCCCCAACTCACAAATGGATGTGGATTGCAGAATGAGTAAGCTATTGTACACATGTATATTTGCGCATATTAATTACTTATCGTAATATTTATTATATTGGGTACGTTATTGGTATTTAAGTAAAGGTCAGAATACTCGTATTTATTGACGAATATCTGTGGAAGTTCAAATGTGAGTGACCTGTAGCATAGTGCCAAGGGTACTCCCCTTCTACCTCTGGTGACGCTAGTTCAAACCCTGTCTGATCCAAGTAGAACTCGCGATGATGGACGAAGCGGGGTTCGCGGTTGCTTTTCTCGGGGAACTCCCGTTTCTCTTGCGTTCCATTTCACCTCTACATTCTCTCTTCAGCATTCGCCCTTATTAATCATTCATGTATCATCCGTCTCGGGGAGGTGCGTCAGGAAGGACATTCGGCACCATTGAAATATCCCTGCCAAATCAAAAGAGGCATCATCTCATCCT